>KN835448.1:0-31524 GCA_000827255.1 Suillus luteus UH-Slu-Lm8-n1
GATACCTACAGACGGAGGAGTAAGCGAGTAGATCATTCGAACATCCGTCAATATCACAAACGTCCAATTCAATCCAGAGCATAGTAGTGTGTGGTGTGAAAAAATAATTGTTTGAAACATAGCAGGGAGGCAAACCTTGTCAACGAAAGGCGCAATATTCGAAGGGCACGCGAGAAATCATGGTAAGGACGACAAAATCATGGACTAATGACGACCATCTTGGTATTCAGGAGACAAACATCCAATGAAGAGCCAGAAGCGAGTCCAGAGTCCAGCCTGTCTGAGTACTACATCAGGACGTGGGGGCGTCGAACTTGTAGCTGCAGCATTATCACCAACGGCAGGTGTGGTAGACGAATTCGATGTAGCTGGCTGGGGTTGCAAAGATGGCAGGGTCTGAGTTGCTGTGCCAGATTGTTGAGTGGGCTTGGGAGGTCGTGAGCTGCTTGCACCAGTTTTTTGTCCATTGAGAGTGATACTCTATGTAGGACAATGCTATCTAGTCTTGGAGCCCCGTGCTCCGTGCTCTCCCGTGAATTCCCAAATGCACTGGTGTAGGGCGTACCCCCACCAGTCCGCCGTTCCCGCCGGCCGTTTTAGGTGGGCAATTGAGTAAAGGAGAGATGACTATAAGTAAAGGTTGCGTGTGGAGTGAGCTAACATGTATAGGAATAACGCATGCTCGGCCGCTAGCGCGGACCAAACAGAGATCGGGTGAGGTTTGCAACATAGTAAAAATAAGTAATCCAGGGCATGGAAGCGCGAGCATGCTTCAGAGCCGTTAGACGGGTTGTGCACTAGGTGCGTCGATGATTACTGTATTTTCTGTTGGTTTAGACCCCAGGGCAGTGCCGGTGATCTCGTGTGAACGAGCTGTGGTGCATATTAGATGAGAGTAGGAGTAGGTTGTTGGGTATATAGGGTATATAGGGTTGGGTTGATGGGAATTTGACTTGCGTGAGTTCTGGCAGGATCTGTGCTGGGATTGTCAACCTGCTCGAGGTGTAGGCATACGAAGTTCACCTAGCGTGGTTTTCAACCGATGGGTTGCGTTCACATAGCGTGCCAGATGGGGGATGGCGTCCGGGTCTGCTAGAAGACATGAGAGGGAGGTGGATTTTCTGCCTAATGCGCAGGCTATGACGTGGCGTTCGTGCTGATACTGCGGGCATTCAAATAGGTAGTGATGAACTGTTTCTTCTATCTGTGGGCAGTGAGGGCAGTCTGGAGCGTCAGCCTTGGTGATGCGAAAGAGATGCTGATTCAATGGAATGTGATGAGTGTGGAGACCAAGGATGAGGCCGGTGAGACGTTTGGAGAAGGAGGAAGTGAGTTTGATGAATGAACGTTTGAGGATAAGTGGGTCGATGTGTTGGAGTCGCAGGTAACGGGGAGAGGTGGGCCATAGGTCAGCCCATCTGGTATATGTCCGAGCACAATGAGCTTGCTTGAGCGCTGAAAGACTAAGCGGTAGTGAGCCATTACGGAGAAAACGGGGAAGGTGCGCACGGGGACTGGTGCGATGCTGTCCTTCTGCTGCTATTTTGGCTGCTTTGTCAACCTCCTCATTGCCGTGTACTCCTTCATGGCCGGGAACCCATCTGAGGGTGACATTATAGTCAGCATTGGCGTGCTTGATTTCCCTCATCAGTCTCTGGAATTTGGATGCTAAGTAAGACCCTGGGTTAGAATGAAAGCTCTCGCCGGATAGAACCGCTGCTTGGTTGTCAACTGATATGGAGAGTGGGAATGACAGATCCCGCTCTGTGGCTATGAGTTTGGCTGCCAAAGTGAGGCCAACCATCTCTGCTTCGAACACCGTATGCTCTTCGTCAGTGCCCAAATAGTACCGGAGTGTGCGTGGTCGTCCTCCCGCCCTGAAAAGAATCGCTGCCGCTCCTACCTGGCCGTTGTGCCCCGAGCCATCACTGTAGACCTGGATGCGATCCTGTAATTCGGCATGTTCTACTATTGCATCTTCACGAGATGCGGCGATGTGCGTTTTATGTGGGCAAAGGGAGGTAGGTGCCCGCCGGGCTGGGATGAGGGACTCTATTTCATCTGGTTCGATCTGAAAGAAGTGGGTGAGGCGGTGGAGGGATGAACGGTGTGACGAGACGAATCGTTTGGCGGCTTTCCTGAGGGAGGTGTAAAGGGGGTGGGTGTCTGGGTGGGCAGCGAGTCTGATTACAGCGCGATAGCAAGTGTTCTGCAACAGAAGGGTCATGGGGAGAAGGTTGGCGTGTACCTCGAGGACGTCTGTGGCTGTACTCCTCATGGCTCCCGTTATGGCTATGGCGGCGATACGCTGAATGGAAGTGAGTTTCTTTGCCACCCCCAGTGAACCTCTCTGTAGCGTGTCAGTCCCTTCGCGGTAGGCCGGTGTGAACCAGAGGTCCGCTGCGTACAGCATTTTGGGGACTGCAGTGGCTTGGTAGAGCTGTCTCATCAAGCGGAGGGGAATACCCTTGGACATGGTGGATAGCCGTCGGAGTTGCATAACATACGCCAATCCCTTGGCGAGAGCGTGATCCACCTGGGCTTTCCAACGGAGCTCTTGATCCAGGATGACGCCCAGGAAACGATGGGTGCGAGTGGGGCAAATGATGACTCCTCGAAGGTGCAGGTCTGGTCGAGCTCGTGTCCTATTCATGGAAAAATCAATTAATGCAAATTTATTAGTCTCAAACCTGGAATTGTGGTCCCGCGACCAGTCGAAACCACCACCAGGGCGTTCCAACATGTCCTTGAGGATGTGGTGGGTGTCCGTGAAGTCCTTGCCTATAGCTACTAGGGCCGTGTCATCAACGAAGGCAAGGGTGAGTTCAGTGAGGGATTCGCGTCCTCGTCGAGGTTTCGCAATGTCAACTAGGTCAGCACTATAGATAATGTAGAGAATCATGGACAGTGGATCACCCTGTCCTATACCGTTGTTGATATCTATCCAATCCGACGTGTATCCATCGAAATGTAGCTGCGTTTTACGGCCAGTGAGTACTTGTTCTGTAAAGTCAACCAGTGCAAGTGGGAGACGACGTGCTCGCATGTTGTGAAGCAACCGCTTGGTGACCGCATTCGGGAACGCCCCTTCGATGTCTAGGAAAAGGACAGAGGCGACCTTATGGGATCGCCATGCGTTTTTGACGGTATCTTCAAGAAGGTGGAGGGAGTCAGTGGTGGATCGGCCTGGACGTCCGCCGAAATGGGTGTTCGGCAAGAGGTGGTGATGTTCTAGAAGGTAGGTCAGTTGGTCAGCGACGACAGCGGTGAGGAGTTTGCAGGTGGTGTTGAGTAGAGCAATGGGGCGATAGGCCTTCGGAATCGTGTAGTTGGGCTTGCCAGGTTTTCGGAGTACTACCGTGGTGAAGGTCTTCCACGGGGCGTAGTACGTTTCATAGGTGAAGACTGCATTAAATAGGGAAACTAAATAAGGGGTTAGTAGGGCGGCACATTGCTTGAAAACGATGTTGCGAATGCCGTCAGGACCTGGGGCCTTGTAGCCGCTGAGCTTGGAGATGGCCCGAGCGATCTGGTCTGATGTGATGGGCGTATGTGGGGCTACTGGGTCTGGATAAATAAAGTCAGCAGGTATGGAGTCAGTAGCAGGAGGAGGTGGGAAGAATGCTTTCGCAATTAGGGTACTCTTTTCGTCATTGGTGGTAGCTTCCACAATGCTACCATCCAGTTGCCTGGCAGTAAGGGTCGGGATGCGGGATTTGCCTCCGTCAGTGGGTTCAGAGGAGACGTAGCGATTGGCCGTCCATAGGTCATTACCTTCGAGATCTTCCAGCCAGTCTATCCAGTGTTGCTTCTTGGTTGCAGCTATCTCGTCGGCGTACTGGTTCTTGAGGGTCTTGTATTCCGCGTGACAAGGGTGATCGGGCAGTCCACGCATTTGAAAGGATTTACGGCTGAGCTTGCTGACCTGCTTGCGTTGGTCGGATAGGGTGCGTGTCCACCATCGCTTGGAGTGAGGGCAGGGCTTGGAATGCGGTACACACGTTTCAATCGTGGACTTGATGGCATGCGTGACGTGTTGCGCCATATGCTGAAATTCGTCTGCTGATGCGAGCGGGAGTGGCGGGGCTGGGGCTAGGGCCGTTTCCAAAACTTCCTTGAAGTGTTCCCAGTCCACCTCACGCCAGTTAAGGCGTGGGGCATCATCCGTTCGGGGTACTGCTAGTTCGAGCGCTAAAAGAATGGGTAGATGGTCAGTTTTAGGTCCCCGTTTGGCTGGCTCGGTGGTACATGAGATCATGGCGTCAAGGGTGCCTTCCGTGCCGAAGACGTTGTCGGGGCGTGTCCAATTACCTGTACTTGTAGACTGGAGGGTGGGAGTGCCACTGGGGAGGAGCTGTATCATGCCATAGTCAGCGATCAAATCGATAAGCGGGCGGGAAAGGTTATAGTTAAATAGGTGCCGGTTGCGTATGTCCTCCCACATGGGATGGTGCCGGTTGAAGTCGCCGAGCCACAACATGTGGTCATCTGCATTCGGGCGTAGGGCGGCAATATTTTGGTCTAGGTAGGTGTCCAGAGCGTTGAGGGTGTTTTGATGGGTGCAATCGTTGTAGATGTTGAGGATGGTGCAGGTGCCGAATTCGCCAGATAGTTGCACAATGACCACGTCGGATGAGGGAAAGGGTATTTGGCGCCAGGTATTGGTGTCGAGTGCGGTGTTAATGAACGTGATGGCGCGGGAACGAGTCTGTGGGTGTGAGAGATGGTGAGTTGGGTATAGGACGTGCCAGCGATGGCTGGCACGCGTATTTCGGAGAAAATTGATATGGGGTTCTTGGATAACTAAAAGGTCTTGTTTAATACTGTCCGGGCTGTTCATCAGGGATTCTTGGGCCACTAGCGATGCGTTAAGATTCTGTTGCCAAATTTTGAGGCTGACAGGGTTGTTAGTAGGTCGTTCAGACATTAGAGGGGGACGATAGAGGGTCTGCGCTGGGGGTCGAGTAGGTAGAAGGTGAGGCTAAGGGGGTGGTTGAAGGGGTTGAAGGGGTTGAAGGGGTGGTGGGGGGCGACAGTCGAGTTTGGGGGATAGGCTGGAAGTTGAGGGTGGATTGTTTAGTGGGTGGAGGGGGAGTAGGGGTGCTGGGAATGACAGATTGAGACGGAGTAGGAATAGGGTGATGCGTGGTCAAGGGGGTCGAGGGTCGAGGTGGGTGAGTTGCGAGGGTCCAAAGGGAGTCTGCGGGGAAGAAGGGCATCTTGTTCTCCGGATATGCGTCGTCAAGATCCTTACAACGACGGATGAATTCTGGGCACTTGCGGCTCCAGCTGGTGTGAGTCTGACTTTTGCAATTCGCGCAGCATTCAGTGCGGAAGGAGTTGCATTGAGTAGTCCAGTGGCGCCCGCCGCAGGTGCCGCAGATGTCGTGAGGAGAAGAGCAATTGCGTGCCATATGGCCGAATTTCTGGCACTTGGCGCAGCGGAGAGGTTCCTTCTTGTCCTTATTGACAGCGTAGCGGTGTGCATCGATGCAAATACCTTCCTTAAGGATATGGTTAGCAGTGACAGCGTCCTTTACCTGTAGCAGTGCAAAAGCGGTACGCTGCCCTTTTGAACGTCGTTGCGGCGGCTTGATCCAGCGAATGGAGGCAATTGCGTTTGGTTGGAGATGGTTCTCCCTCTCGATGAGGCGCGGGAAGTCCTCCCGTTCAATCTCATAAGAGACGAGCAAGAATTGCACAACGACAGAGTATGTGCGGTCACGGATGCTTGCCGAGGAATCGAGGTGGGTTTCCAGTAGGATGCGTCCAGTCGGTCCTTTGAGCCAGCCTGCTAACTGCTCATTGTCTAACTCCACTATTAGCCCTCCATTACGGAGTCGCTGTATGGAACGAACTGATCCTGTGGGGGTGTCGCTGGAGCAGATTTCGATGAGGGCATCAGAGAGACGTTTGGCGATCACGGCGTTGGTGGCGTCAGGAGGGAAGAGGGAATGGCCTGGTGTTGGGTCGATTAGAATTTGCTTGGCTCGTAATGCGGCCCTGGCCGCTGCTTTGTCGAAAGATGGGGGGAGGTTCGAGGCTGCAATGGAGCTGTATGTGGGTTGAGGCATGGGGCTCGTCTGTGTAGATGGTGGGCGTTGGAGAAGCTGCGTGGAGATGTTGTTGAGGCGGTCCTGGGTGAATTCGAGGGAAGGGGTGAGGATTTTGTAGGAGTTGTTGCAGTCTTCGATCGATTCATATAATGTGTCCACCGCTTCTTCGATCCGTTCAGCTGCTATTTGAAAATCATTCTTCTTCTCTTCTTTTCCCCGCTCAATAGAATCACATAGTTTCTCCGACTTCTCTAAGGTATCTCGCAAGTTCTCCGCAGTGGAGTGGACGGCGGCTACTTGTGGCGCAATGGCCGCGACCACGCTGTTTACGATGCTGGACGAGAGGGCTTCTGAGAGATGTTTGGCAGCGAGTTCGGCGACGACTTCAGCAATTTCGGATGCAGCCTGTCGTTTAAGAATGAAAGCCACCGCTCGGATGGCATTGGTGACAGAGATCGGGATGGACTTGGTCATCTGCGTCGTTTGGAAGAGAACTCCCGCCAAGTGCAACAGGGTAAGAGGTTCATCAGCTTGACGTAAAAGCACGCTGGCTAGATACTTCTCTGCGGATTGGAAATTCGTTACTGCACCTGGAAGTGCTTCTATATCTTCCTGTGGCAGGGGACTCCTTGAGGAGTTGACAATGCGGGTGGCTGGAGGGCCTGAGCCGTCTTTCGGACTCTTCTTTTCTGGCGCTTTTGTTGGCGCCATAATCTGTAAAAATTAGTATCCAATAGTTGTTTTTGTGGGTTTTTAAAAGTTTTCTTATTGGTATCGAGTCAGTTGATGACGCCGTTGGGCGACGTTGGCGCCGTTGAGCGCGTTGTTCTTGTGTGGTGACTGGGGTCCTGGTTCGGGGTGCCACTTAGTGTGGGACTAAGAAGCGATTTTGCAGCAGGTTTCTGCCAGGGCAACGGTGTTTTCTGTCTCTCCCTCGCTGAAGCATTTCTCTGTGTGATATTAGGTAGAGTTTTACTGCGAAAGAGGAAGAGCTTACACGTTTGCCCTTTGCATACGGAGTGTCAACAACTGCAGGGCTGCGCCCTTGCAACTCAATCTGTTCGCCACTTTGTCCCCGCGGTTTCAGAAGGGTTCGAGCCCAGTCGAGAGGAGAGGACGGTGACGTCTCATGGACATCGGAGTGGTTGCGGTGGAACAAGCGGCTGAGAAAAGAGCTACCTGGCAGTGCTGAGGAGCTGGGACGGCTTTGTGCAGAGGACTGAGAATAAGGGGATCAGGAAAACGAAAACAAAATGAGAGTGATGACATACATGCGATGGTGGGACTCCATCGAAAAAACCTTGGGGTACCCGGTAAGCAGGCGGACGTGGCTGAATCGGACGAGGTAAAGCATTTTCCTAGAGTGCGTTTGAATGCAATGATATCTTTTTATGAAGACGCCACGTACATGGAGTGCCGACTGCTTGGCCTGGCACAGTACGTTCAGTTGCGAGATTGCAATACCATTAGGCAAGTCAGTCAACTCACCTTTGGATCCGGGTCGTCGAGGCCAGCCTCTGTAAGAATCGCAGCAACATCCCATATATATGCATTTTTGTCCCGGCAGCCAGTAGCTAGTCGCTTTCCACCCGCCGAAAACGACACACACGACACTGGCTGTGGGTGCTCGATGGGTGAACTGATGGGTTTTCCATTTTCGAGGTTCCACAATTGCGCTGTCTTGTCCAACGAAACGCTAGCGAGGATGTGGTCATTCGGTGATATTGCAAGGGCAGTGACAAGGTTGGTGTGTTCATCCAGAACCGCGGTTTGCTTCCAGTTGGTTGTACTCCATGTCCTAATCGAGCAATCGGATGACCCGGAGATAAGTGTTTTTCCGTCCTTGGTCCAAGCCAGGCACAACACTTCGCTGGTGTGTTCTTTAAGAGTCGCAATTAGCTCGCCTGTCTTTGCGTCCCAGATTTTGACTGAGCACTCGATAGATTCTTCAGAATCGGGCTCATCCACTCCACCGGTCGCAATCAAAGTCGTATCTGGTGAATAGACGACTGCGTACACTTCTTCGTGCCCGGTTTCGATTGATGCGAGGATGATTTCGATTGGCTCGGACATTGTCTCTCCGCTTTCGACCTCCCATTGCCTTGCAGTCCCATCCCAAGATCCGCTCAACACTCTCCGACCATCTCGGCTCCAGCAGACAGAATCCACTCGCTCTATATGCCCAGTCCATTTCTTGACAACCTTGCATGTGTCGATGTCCCACAACCTCACTGCACCATCATCACTCCCGCTAACCACTTTCTTCCCGTCCGGAGACAACGCTATACACCACACTCCACTATTTCCGTCCCGCCAGTCTTCTCTTATCTGTTTCCCGGTCTTCATGTTCCACACTCGGAGCGAGCGATCCTCTGAACAAGTTATGATCCGCTGTCCGCCTGGCAGGTGTATGGCGCCCCAGACAATCCCAGTGTGTCCTTCAAATTTCTGGCGATGCGTTATCGCCGACGTCTCTTTCTTTTGGCTGATGGGTGAAGCCATGCTCCAGAATTCCTACTGTCGAGTGCAGCGCCACTTCAGCTTCCGTCCATCAAATTCCAAATTCATCACTTACGAGGACAACAGCGATGGGTGGGCAGAAGGGAATAATGGCTGTTTTGGTCAAGTCAGAGCCGAACCTTTTGCTTCCTGGTATGTTTGACATGCCTTATCCTCGTGTCGCTTCACAGCTTATACACAGCAACAGGCTATGCAGCTGAAGCGCCCAAGTATCATGTGATCATATTTCAGTCAAGACGAGAGGCCGTTTGCTGCGAAACTTCCTCGTGGGTCCTCAGAATCTACCTCCATTGACTTGGAGGATGAGTTGCGTTGCGTATACGCTAGCACCTTTTATCTAACCGATTATTCAAAGCCACAGCGAGAAGCAGAATCCTCTTGAAAACTCGCCGATCGGTGGATCCCAGGACATGCTAATGACAGCGACAAGGAGCAAATCTATTCACTTGCGCAGACATAATCGCCATCCCATACAGTCCTGATATCGAGTGCCAAGTTAGGATGTGTCATTCTCCTGCGGAAACTACACCTTCCGAAAGCTGAAAACCAGATTTTCCACTTACCTGTCTCCAGAATTCGATGGTGATAACTGGGTTTGCGCACTCGATCTCATAGCATCATCCTGTGTCATCATGACCATGCCGTCCTTTTGAACAGACCGTCCATCATCTACGCTTCCCATCCACACGTCAAAATTATACCGGTATACCTTTGCCGTCGCATGAAACACTTGTTCGTCGCTTCTCCGTAGCACCCAACGATACGCCATCCTCAGCCCGCCCTCTCGATTGCGCTCGAAAATTCAACTGGCGCAGACAAAGTGGTGCAGGCATCAAATTGCAGGAGCATCGTTCGACGACAGTCGGGGTCCAGCCCATAGAGGTCTCTAGGTTTCTCTGCATTTGTTCTGGGACGTTCTTTACCATCTATGGTCCACAGAAATGCCTCGTTGATCTACCGAACTCGAACAACAGCAGCTCACAGCATCCAGATCCCGACGTCACGCAGCAATGTGGCACAACGGCTCCAGACGCTACTGTCTCTGCTTCTTCTAGCACACCTACCGTCGGTGGTACTACAACTTCAACATATCCTCGCCTTGATGTAATGGTAAGACGGGCTGGACGCTGAACTCGCTTCTGGCTCTGTGTCCGTTGTGCGTCTCCTACGTTCGTCGTTAATCTGCCATTCTCTCGTTCTTTTGTGACACATTTAGCAGTTGACCTTTGGATCTATGTATTTCTCCTTGTCGTGTGCTCCGCTAATCAATTCTGACTGACGTTTTATTACCATCCTTGTTGTAAAACACGCTACACCTTATCATCTGCATATGTATGCAATGCTCGAGTTATTGAACCATTGACGTCCACTTATACCTTCATGCCTTTCCAACTCCTAACTTCACTTGATTCCATAGAAGAACGTCCCAGCGAGACCAAAGGACGACTCAGGTTATGCGCGCATGTCACTGTCAGTCCCATGTCGATGGCGATAACCGGGCCTGCCAGACTTCCTATACCATTACACTCGACATATGATAATGATCATGCTATCCTTCGGAACAAGACCAGACCAGAACAACCGTCCATCATCGGCCAGCTCGACTTTCCTACAGAATCAAATTCATTACCCGACGGACGCTCTCCCTCTTATGCTCTGGGATTATCCATACGCAGGCTAGCGCTCAGATGTCACATACAAACGTTCGTAATGTAACAGCTCAGACGTTCATTGATGCATCGCCCCAATCCATCACTCATCCACACAGTCATAGACTGGCACCTCCTCACAGCTGCCATCTCATATCATTATTCACCACCTCAATAATTCCCTTTCAGTCAGATAGAATAGATACCTCACACGCTCCGTCGTTCGAGAACCGGTCTTGGTGTCCCATTCGGTGCAGGGAGTTGAAGCACGGCACAGTATGTGCCTTTGTTGCAGAGGAAAATACTTGATGATGAATCATTGTGACCACCGAACTATGGCGAATAGGCGGAGGAAGCAAGTACAGGAAGTAGGAGCGAGACGAAATGCCTGATGGGACTGAGCGGATGCTTGTGCATATCGAAGTTTAGGACGCAATCGCTGTCAGATGGATGAGCAATTGCATAAACATGATCGCTCTATCAACCGCGCAACAGCCCCAGGTGAGGGCATGATTCAGCCAAGTCCGTTTCTGGGATACTACAGTGAAGTAGGGGAATATACCAGATCCATCAGAAACATCTCATCAACCACCGTCACGCACATGCCCCAAGGCAATAGCTACAAATGGAGGAGCGAGCGAATATCAGATCATTCGAACGTCCATCAATATTGCAGACATTCAATTCAACCCAGAGCATAGCGGTGGTATCAAAATACCAGCTCGAGACATTGTAGAGGCAGACCTCGTCGACAAGATGCTAGAGGCGTGCGAGAAATCATCGTAGGGGACTAATGCCGACCATCCTGGTATTCAGGAGACAGACATCCAATAAAGAGCCAGAAGCGAGTCCAGGGTCCAGCCTGTCTGAGCACTACATCAGGCCGTGAGGGCGTCGAACTTGTGGCCGCTGCATTATCACCGACAGCAGGTGTGGTAGAAGAATTGGAGACAGCTGGCTGGGGTTGTAAAGATGGCTGGGTCTGAGGTGCTGTGCTAGATTGTTGCGTGGCATTGGGCTTAGGAGGCCGTGAGCTGCTTGCAGCAGAGTTCTGCCAGGGCAACGGTCTTTTCCGTTTCTCCCTCGCACAAGCATTTCTCTGCGTGACATTAGGTAGAGTTGAACTGCAGAAGAGAAGGAACATACACGCTGACCAGGTGCACACGGAACTTCAACAACTGGAGGGCTGCGCCCTTGCAACTCAATTTGTTCACCGTTTCGTCTATGCCGTTTCAAAATATTTCTAGCCCAGTCGGGAGGAGAGGACGGTGACGTGTCATGGACATCGGAGGGGTTGCGGTGGAGCAAGCGGCTGAGAAAAGTGCTGCCTGGCAGAGCTGAGGAGCGGGGACGGATTTGTGCAGAGGACTGAGAACAAGGAGGTCAGGAAAACGAAAACGAAGCGAGAGTGACGACATACATGCGATGGTGGGACTCCATCGAAAAAACCTCGAGGGACGCGATTGACAGGTGGACGTACCTGGATTGGAGGGCGCTTAGCATTGACCTAGAGTGTATGTTTGAATACAAAGACTTTTAACGAAGGCGCCACATACCTGGAGCGCTGACTTCTTGACCTGGCAGAGCGCGTTCAGTTGTGAAAATGTAATGCCATGAGACCTGTTAACTTACCTGTCGATCTGACAGGAGGTCATCGAGGCCAGCCTGTCGTATAATCACAGCAACATCCCATGTATATGCGTTTTTGTTGCGGCAGCCAGTGGCTAGTCGCGTTCCACCCACCGAAAACGACACACACAACACTGACTGTGGGTGCTGCATGGGTGAACCGATGGGTTTTCCATTGTCGAGGTTCCACAATCGCGCTGTCTTGTCATCCGAAGCGCTTGCGAGGATGCGGTCATTCGGTGATATTGCAATGGCAAAGACATGGCTGGTGTGTTCATCCAGAACGGCGGTTTGCTTCCAGTTGGTTGTATCCCATGTCCTAATCGAGGCATCATATGACCCGGAGATGAGTGTTTTTCCGTCCTTGGTCCAAGCTAGGCAGCACACTATGTCGGTGTGTCCTTTGAGAGTCGCAACTAGCTTGCCTGACTTCGCGTCCCAGATTTTGACTGAGCACTCGATGGGTTCTTCAGAAATGGGCCCATCACGTCCACCAGTCGCAATCAAAGTCGTGTCTGGTGAATAGACGACTGCGAACACGTATTCGTGCCCGGTTTCGATTGATGCGAGGATGTTTTCGATTGGCTCAGGCATTGTCTCTCCGCTTTCAACCTCCCATTGCCTTGCAGTCCCATCCCAAGATCCGCTCAACACTCTCCGACCATCTCGACTCCAGCAAAAAGACATCACTGCCCTTGTATGCCCCTTCCATTTCTTGACAACCTTGCATGTGTCGATGTCCCATAACCTCACTGCACCATTACCACTCCCGCTAACCACTTTCTTCCCGTCCGGAGACAACGCTATACTCCACACTGGACTATCTCCGTTCCGCCAGTCTTTTTCTATCTGTTTCCCGCTCTTCACGTTCCACACTCGGAGCGAGCCATCCAATGAACAAGTTATGATCCGCTGTCCGTCTGGGAGGTGTATGGCGCCCCAGACACTATTTGTGTGTCCTTCAAATTTCTGGCGATGCGTTATCACTGATGTCTCTTTCTTTTTGCTGACGGGTGAAGCCATGCTCTAGAATTCCTACTACTGAGTGCAGCGCCATCTCAGCTTACATCGATCAAATTCCAAACTCATCACTTACGAGGACAGCAGCGATGGGCGTGCAAAAGGAAATAATGGCTGTTTTGGTCAAGTCAGAGCCGAACTTGTTGCTTCCTGGTATGTTTGACATGCCTTATCCTCGTGTCGCCTCACGGCTTATACACATCATAGGCTATGCAGTTGAAGCGCCCAAGTATCATGTGATCATAAAAGTTTCAGTCCATGATTAGCTAGTTTTCAATCACCATGGTAGACGAGTGGCCGTTCGCCAAGAAACATCCTCATGGGTCCTCAGAATCTACCTCCATTGACTTGGAGGATGAATTGTGTTGCACATATGCTAGCGCCCGTGATCTAACCGATTATTTACAGCCACAGCGAGAAGCAGAATCCTCTTCAAAACTCACTGATCGGTGGATCCCAGGACATACTAATGACAAAATGACAACGACAAGGAGGAAATCTATTTACTTGCGCAGACATAATCGCCATCGCATACAGTCCTGATATCGAGTGCCAATTTGGGATGTGTCATTCTCCTGCGGAAACTACACCTTCCGAAAGGTGAAACAATATTATTGACCTACCTGTCTCCAGAGTTCGATGGTGATAACTAGTTTGACGTTCTTTACCATCTATGGTCCACAGAAATGCGTCGTCGATCTACTGAACTCGGATAGCAGCAGCAGCAGCTCACAGCGTCCAAATCCCGACGTCACGCAACAATATAGCACAACGGCTCCAGATGCTACTGCCTCTCCTTCTAGCACACCTGCCGTCGGTGGTACTACAACCACGTCATCTCCTCGCCAAGATGTAGTGATAAGGCAGGCTGGACGCTGAACTCGCTTCTGGCTCTGTATCCGTTGTGCGTCTCCGACGTTCGTCGTTAATCTGCCATTCTCTCGTTCTTTTATGACACATTTAAGTAGCAGTTCACCCTTTTTTCCATGTATTTCTCCTTGTCGTGTGCTCCGATAATCAGTTCTGACTGACGTTAAATTTTTGTTGTAAAACACACTACGCCTTATCATCTGCATCTGTATGCAATGCTCGAGTTATTGAACTATTGACGTCCACTTATACCCCCTTCATGCCTCTCCAACTCCTTGATTCCATACAGAGAAACGCTCCAGCGAGACAAAAGAACGACTAGGACTACCATAATCAGCTTACGGCCTGCCAAGACCAGCGCGACGCAGCAATCACCATTAATATTGTTCATGAAAGCGAAAGACATACAGTAAAAGTCATACATTGATTCCGGAGTCCGGAATGACCACTTTGAAGGATAAGGATACACGAAAAGCCCGAATCCATGGAAAACAGTAACAGAGTTCAGCCTGATGATACATTGCAATACGTCCCATCCAAAGCCTCCTTAGTACGTGTCGGCGGTCGGCTCTGATTCCAAACCCCATACATCGGGGTCCCATCCGAGTGCGTGGAGCGCGATATGTGGACCTGCAGAGGCTTCATAGAATTCAGCGACATGCTCCCTCGTTCCGTCTCACTCGTCACTCCCCCACGGACAGTCAAGATCTGGCTGTGCGTGTTTTTACCGATCGCGATTCGGATGATCACCATGTAGAAGGCAATCGAAATGATCGGCGTGAGCTACGTGATTGGAAATCAGTCATTGTTTAAAACATGTTTGTTGTCAGTAATTACCATGTCTATCAGCACAAATGGACCACTGCCCGCACAGAGGGATCCGGTTACTGTAGCAAGGAGCGCTACGGTGTAAAGAATAGCAGAATCCATTACAACGCGCATAATACTTGTGGTCATGACCTTCGTAGCGCGAGAATTAGAGACACCGCGCTCGATTTTCCAGATGCGATACGCGAGTAATCCTGGAAATATCCCAAGTTGGCATGAGAATACGACACCGTGGTCGGGCAGAAGCGTGCTTACCCGAACTCAACAAATTCGTTGCAAGTGTAAAGCCACAGAACACTCCCATGCACGTCACCGTCACTTCGGTGGAGATGATTGTACCGCTTGTTTGCGCATCGCCGTAGACGGAAAGAGCACCAGTGACTTGAAGGTAATATCAGAGAATGCGACACTCTGGACCACTGTGACCTAACCTGCGACGCCGCACCACATCATGGTTGGTAGGATGATAACCGAGGCAGCTTGCCAGACGACATAACAACGATAAATCTATCACCAAAGAGATATTTCTATAGCGCATACAAACTGGGAGATAAAAGTTGAACCCACCGCCACCGCATCACCAAGTAGAGTTTGGACAACGTAAATCGAATTCTTGATCAAAAACGTTCCTTGAGAAGTATCTGCGAAGTACGCCGCTGGACCATCTGGATACGTGTTGCGATATATTACCAGTCCGTATTCGGTGCGAACGATGTCCACGATTATGTGCTTGGGGAAATGCTTCAGTAGATGGCAGTTGGATCGAAGAGGGGAGGAGCTAACTGCGGTACTCAATATCAACAGCAGGACGGCTGCAGTAGCGACTGGACGATTGAGATCTCGTATGGAACGTTTGTAGGTCAGTGCCCACATGGTGCCGATAAACATGAGGACCGAAAATCCTGAAAAATCCTAGTTTTGCGGTGACTGGACAGACGAAGTGATCAAGATACTCACCATATAAAATTCCTTCCAACGCTGTCGATAGTATAGCGGCAGTATCGAGTGAGATGAACGCCATGGCGAGACTGACGCTCGAGGATGGGTTGAGGAACAGGGACTCTGGTCAGTTCCATGTATATCATAGTTTTAATACAAAGACCCCAGATCGCCATCCATCACGCGGATACTTTTCTGTTGAGCGCTCCAAGGCCTAATTATCGACAGCGGAAGCGATGAAGCTGTGTACACGCGCCCTCAGAAGAAGTTGCTTAGTACGAAGGCGATGCTGATAGTCACTTGTTTCCGGTGTAACACCGCTGCCCTCGCATGTTATATGCGTACCGAGGGCAGTACTAGCATTAGTGATTTGTATTGAAACATGGCAGGCGTACGCCCCCCGGCACCATCGGATCCATGTATTAGTTCTGACAGAACCCATGATCCCGTCCCAACCATAAATATTGGTTGGGTCACGGGTCCCGGGTGACGATAAGGTCTCGTTGTGTACTTACCTGGCAAGAAGTCGAAGCTTTTGTGATGTGGCTGACCTTGAGTACTCTGAGTTGCCGCTAGGTTGGATTAGGTCGGAGTTTGATTTGTAGTCGCGAAGAGCTCTGTTTCCAAAATCCTTCCTTTCAAATTCAAATGCGCATTCAGACGCCCTTTAATGGTTTTGTAGGATCTAGAGCCCAAGGAACCAGGACCGCAGTTTCTCAACACTACCAATCGAAATGAGACTGCGGACGCGCAAAAAGCTTTACACCAGGTTGAATAGCTGCAAGACGGTGCTTACCACTAGCTGGGGCATGAACACGTCTTGGTAGACTGGATCTACTTACTTTAGCCTGAGGCTGTGATCCTTGACACTTGCATTCATCGGCTCAGCAAGCTTGTGTGAACGTAGTATATACCTCTCAAGCCGGTCCTTGACATACACATCAAATCAGGCTGAACATGTGCACGACGCCCGTCATTTTTGGCGTCGCTCCACCACCAGTCCTGTGTTCTCATTGCCGCCGCTAGTAATAGCAGCGGTTGTCATTTCTCACCTGACCATTAAATAGCTGTGCCAGTTTCCTGAAATCAATCGTGCCACTAGTGTCCACACGCTTAAAAGAATCTCCTCGATCCGATCATCCCTTCGTAAAACAAATGTCATTCCACATCCTCTAGTGCACAGTTCGAGCGAACTAACTCTACGATGGACTTCTATTACCAAGCCCCAACAGCTACTTCCCTTATACTCCCATGCGCCTTCTTTTCCGCCGATTCTTGAATACTCCCATTCTCACTCACCTTCTCGAGGTTTGACACTGGGCCCGTGAACCAATGCACGCCACCATACACAGGGCAATAGTACCACAGGATAGACAAAAAGAGTATACCACCCAGCACGACCACCGTATAGTTCATATTCGCAACATCGGTTTGTGGCGTCGTCGGGAAGAAAAATACGATGTTGATAATGAACATGTATGACACCGAGATGATAGCAACCGGAAGACTCTTCAAATCACATCCCAATGGTCAACAACGCATCCTCAAGCACCAAACTGTCCGACTCACAAAGATGCCTAAACTGAACGGACCAGGCTTGAAGTTGTTTGTGAACACGAAGCGCGCGATGGTTGGGATCGCATATGCGATGTACAGCGCTGTCACGGAGAGAGAGAAGACGGCGTTGATAGCTTGCGGGCCTGCGAACGATAGCATGCCGAGGACGATTGAGATGACCGCGACGAACCAAACAGTGTTGACGGGCGTCTTGGTGAAGCTGTTCATGCGATAGAGGTAGGATGAGAACGGAAGTGCGCCATCGCGGGCAAATGCGAATGTTTGGCGGGATGATGCAAGAACCATGCTCGAGCCCATCATATATCTGTACCTAGTCAACCATAGCTCGAAGGGCATCACTGTTCGCTTACTGGACAAGCACGACGAAGGACCATAATGCAAGCGTTCCGTTTTGGCCGAAGCTATTGAAGAAGATTTGAGCCATGGGCTGTCCAACTGGGCTGTTGAGCAAGGAGTTGATATCTGTGCCCATGCAGAACGCAAGAGAGACATTGATTGCTGCGAGACGGTAAGCAGCGTCTGAGAGACTAACATGAACGAATACACACCCCAACCGAGGATGCCTGCGATACCGATGGCGCTGACCTGGAATGCACTCAGCAATTGCACAAATACGGATTTTGAGGCTTACGATGGCCCATGGAACAGCAGTGGCAGCATTCGACGATTCTTCGCTGATATGCACACTTGAGTCGAAGGAGCCTAACACATAATCAGTACTAATAGCACGTGCAACGCCCTGTGAGAATGTACCAATGGTCCACGACGGTGCCAGGAAACTAAGAATAAATGCGTAGCCATCTGGCCAGCCGTTCACTGTAATACCATTCTAAGATCAGTCAGATTCGCCACTAGAATGGATTCACTGACAATTTGTGAAATTACCAAGCGCATAGCTTGCGGTGTTCATATTGGCCTTTGGGGTGGCAGCAGGAAGGCCGACAATGACGGCGAAGCACAAGCTACCCGTAGTAATTCAGCAACTCGAGTGCACCAACATGATTTCGGCACAAACCAGACATTAAGCACAACATAAACTGTTTGCAGTCTTGCGAGAACCGCGGTTCCCAAGCAGCATATCACTGCGTGCGACAGGACTATTGCAACATAGACTCCGCTAGATAACCGACATCATGGGTAAGTTCATTGATTGGGTCGGCGTTTTGAATGACGCACAAAGTTTGCGCACTCGTTGCGGTGAAAGTCTGGCCTGAGCCAATGGATACTGCAGCCATGACTTGCACGGCACATCCCCAGTCAATAGATGCTGGGCAGAAAGTCGTGTTCAGTGAAATCTGGCATCATAGGGCGGCCATGAACTTCTTACCGACCGACGCTATGGTCCCAATGGTATTCGAGTCTGATATCGGATCAATATACCTCTGTTCGTCATTAGTTAAACAGACTTACACCCAACAATCCAGGCAAGTAAATTTCTACACCGCGGAGATGATAAGGAGTGTGTCCAGAAGTATAACTGTAGTTGATCCACGTCACTCGAAGGTACCACATCAACGAAGATAAAAACAGACGCACCCCTCCGGAAGTCGGTGCTGCAGAACCCAATTCGGCCATCGACATCCCTATGGAGAGGATAAAAAGACTCGCTACTGCCCACTACGGGGTACCGACAAGTAACCATGTCATCCATCAGCATAATTCGCGCATGGAGATACCCGTAGCAAGGACGTACACCCCACACCATGGAGGCTGGTCCTCCATTAGGCACAGCGTAAAACAAAACAGAGCTATGCAAAACAGCGAGGTGAGGTGCGCTCTTGGAAGGCAAAGAGAAGGACAACGTACGCAATGGAGGGGAGTAGGCCGATGATACTGAAAGCTATACCAAAGACCTATGATTGTGTTCGCTATCAGTTCTCTACTCGCTTAAAACAGCAGCACTGATAATACCTCCAAGGGTGTAAATGCACGTTTGAACTCTTGCTTGTACCCAAGCTCTGCGAGCAGGGCTTCGTCTGCCTTTGCGACGGCGTGCTGCGGTGGATCCATATCGCGCGCAGCTAGAGGGATGAAAGGAAGCAGCAAAGGAAGAAAGCCGGTCCCACTCCAACTCTATTTCGTTATCTACGACATGGAGCGCTCATTACGGAGCAAGCCATATAAGAACTGATGTCAGGCTGATTCGGATAAGTAACTCACCGGTGGCACCTACCATCAATCGTTGATAAGACGCTAGGCACTGAGCTGTGTAACGACACCCACTTTGGAGTTGGCACATGCATGAAGAAAGCGTTTTCAACATGCTAGGTACGTAATGCAAGCGTGGCATCATTCGCTACAACAACGACAACAGGTTGGTGTTGTCGTAACATACCTAAAGCGCTAAAATTTAAAACCTAACCTACCTTGCTTCATGATCACGTTTTCACGTACATCACGGATGGATCAGGTGCACCATAGCGAGGATAAAGGCCAGACATTGTAGATCACAGGAAGTAGTGCACTCGACGTTAGCTACATGCACTGACGTAGCCTGAGGAAGTAAAAATAGTTAGATCGGGTTTAAATCTCTGATTGCTTGCATTCAATGATAACACTGTCAAAAATTTAACGACACTTCAACGTGGACCCGTCAGACGATGTTCAGCATCAGAAAATTCATGAGTCTATGATATGGTAGCTAGTCATGAGACCTATAAATCCATGAGGAACTATTATCTTCCTTCTCTACTCCACCGATATTTAGAGGACGGGAGTTAGACACGTGGAGTACTGAGTCTTCTTCGGATCACAAACTCGCTTGGCGCAATCAGAAAACTCTTTCCTTTACAAGCAAAGATGTGCAAATGTAGTGATCCGATAGCAGAGTGTCCACATGCGCAGCTTTATCAAGAAGATATATATATATGCCCATCCTCTCGTCTACTAAGTTGCTCGTACCATCGTCGAACTACAGTATGGACGTAGGTTCTCAATACATTTTTAAATGTCACTGGTCAGAGTCTTGAAACTTGAACTGATTTAAACGAATTGTTTGTTCTCCGACACCTACTACTTATCTCTAGCATACTATCTGCGTACGACAACACGTGTCTTTCAAAGCTTCCCCGCCAGAGAAATATCAACCTCACCACATTACCGGTGTGTGTATAATAATTAATCAATCTTACTACTAGTGCCAACACGTTCACGCTCTATTCGTGAACCGATAACCATCAATCCTAGCACGTCTGTGGCAGTCCAAGAAATCTTACTTTTGGATCGTGGGCCAGCGGGGTTCAAGAACGACCGCGGACATGTTCATCCAGCCTCGCCAGTATCTCGTTCTGCTCTTCGCTCGACTTGCGAGCACTAATTATAAATTAGCCAAAGTTATCTGCGGCAACATTCGGCTTGCTCACAAAGACTGGGCGAACACAGGCAAATCAGCTGGGCAATTGATCATGCCTAGTTCAATCAGCGCCATTTGTCGCGAGGCTAATCTAAGTCAGACGATGAGTAAAAATCTCAACACCTCAAACCTTGTTTAAGAACTCACTTTGATTGCGGAGATAGAGGCGCTTTATGGTGTTTCCGTCGAGGTGGCCATTGTGGTTCAGGGGTTTTCGATTTTTGAGGGGTGCTTTGGTTTCGCTCGGATTTCAGTTTCTTAGCAGCTGCTCGTTTCCTCTTTGCCTCCTGCCATTACATTCGCTCAACAATCTTGTGATAGAATATCACGAACACTCACCTTGAGTGCGGTGCGAGAGCGTTCTTCTTCTATACGACTCGGTAATAGCACGTCGTCGTTGCGGTGGCTGTATTTAACACCTATTGCGCTGAGTGTCTTGTGGATGTCATTGTCATCTGTAACCTCCGGAGGTTCTTTAAGAACTCAATAATTAGTCATTTTACACGTTGCGTCCAGCTGAAGCCCACCATCATCGAAGAGAAGAGCGCTCAGCCCCCGTAAGTCGGCCTGACGCATGATTAGATGGCGCGAAACAAGTAGACAGGGGACTTACTTCCTCCTTTCCGCTCTTAGAATCGGCCTCATACACCCAGTCATCGGCCTTAGATTTTGCTGATTTTTTCGACTTGGAAGAACTGAGATGAGCAAGAGCCCAGTCTAGCTCCATGATAGTCGCTTTCTCGATCTACGGCAGGTTTGCATCAATTCTTAAGTGCAGAACGCTTGAACCTACAGCCATCTTTGTCGCCAGAGTATCCTCATGCAGCTTGAAGATGTTCTTTATTCCAAACAATTCACCTTGTCTAGAAGTGTCCCCTTGAACGCCGGAGAAATACCTAAGAGAAAAATCAGAAATCGCGCGCTCGAATCTTGGTCCTTATTGCATACCTAGTTTGCACGCTTGCCTGATACCCAATGGCCATCTGTTGTTGCTTGTACAATTGCCTTGCATAGATCAACTCTTCGATCGAGCCAGCTCCGAGGAGGCGGTAAACGAAAACGTCGCGTGTCTGCCCAAAGCGATATGCTCTGTCCATAGCTTGCAGGTCATGGGCGGGATCTACGTGGACACGAGTCAATATTAAACAAACAGAAATCAGGTAATACATACTCCAATTGGGATCTACGTAGCATCAAATTTCAAGTCTGAACACTCAAAACATGATATTTAAACTCACCAAAAATGACCACTTTGTTCGCTCCAGTCAAGTTAAGACCAGTTCCTCCAGCAAGAGTAGAGATGAGAAATATGAAGATGTCAGAGTCCTGGTGAAATCTATCTATCATAGGCATCCCTGAAGCCGGTATTAGCAACCACGGCAATAGAGGGATCGTGTCTTACTATCACTCTGCTTCGTGGATCCATCCAGCTTGAGGAAGCCATAACCTGGCAATCAATGAGTACTCAATCTATACGGAACGAGCCCAGTGCATACTATTGGTGTTGAGATGAAATTCCAACATATCGAGAAGCTTGACGGATTTAGTAAATATAAGGACCTTGTTCGTGCGGTCTTTTCTCCATTCTCTAAGTAGGGTATCGAGTACCTGCAAGGGCAATTTACAGTGCCGAATATAAACTTCAAAAAACAATGACTTACGACCCACTTCCCGCAGTACTGTGGCAGTAGCATGGCTGTTCCATACTTTGGTATAGGCTGGCCCGGGAAAGCGACTTCAGCGAGCTCCCGATTGCGTAGAGTCTAGAACAACTATCAATGCACCATAGAGAAAAATAGCAACCTCCGCACGTACTTGCTCTGGACTATCGTTCGGAGCTTGTAAATGTGAGCATTTATTTGATAGCGAGCCACCGAACCATCAACGATACCTGGGAGTATCAACGCCAAGTGATTTGAGATCTTGATAAGTATTGACATATACTTGAGGACGCCTCCCTTCTCAATAGAGTGGCAGCAATCTTTGCGTCTGAATAGAACACGATTCTTAGTATGCTTGGGACATGGAAACGAGAACTAACTTTTCCCCTGATCCACAATCACAGTTTTCGTCTTTTCTGACGAGATTCTGTACTGGATTCATGTGCAAGATGCGTCTGTAAACGGCGACCTGTACAGGTGTAAGCGGACAAAAGACCACTTCATCGGTTTTCGTGGGTAGCTAACGATTATGATTAGCACACGATGTATAGCAGGTAGAGGTTTCACACTTGGTCCTTAATAATGTCCTTCGTTCTGTAGAAAATGATGATTTACGCAATATCTGAAAAACAAAACGTTGACCTACCTCCTTTTGAAGAACTGGGGTAGTACTTTGTCTCTAACTGTAATGGCGACTGTCTGCTAGACATCAGAATGAGTCGCGGGATGCAAGATCCGCGCTCACCAAAGCCTTTGTTCTCTCCTCTTCAGTGGCACTAGTGGATTGACCGATCGTTAATGGCTTCACAACGTAACCTTTCCATTGTTTGCTTGTTCCCAACCGGCCAGGATTGGTCCAGTCGAGTATCGTCCATGCTTCCATGTAGCTGTTTTGAATGGTCGTGCCTAAATAACCCGCTGCATCAGATAACCCTCTAGACGCAAAGTATCCTTACCTGTCAGGCCAAAGCGGCGAAGACATGTAAATTGATTGTATGCCAGGGTGATCTTCGACTTTGGATTCTTTACTCTGTGCGCCTCGTCGACAAAGACAGCAGACCAAGCGAGGTCGTCCAATTGCGCAATGTCCCGGCGGGCAAGGTCAAACGTGGTAAGCACTGTTTCTCAAGGTGACCAGGCGGGCAGAAGAGATAGCCTCATGGACATACCGACATCGAGCCTGCCCATTTTGAAGTCGGTGAGGATATCATCCCGCTCTTTCTTCGAACCTGTATATGATCCGACTTCAAAATACCCCCACTAAGGAGGCGGTGAGACATTGGCGTTACCTGTTGCTTGTATGCACTCACCGTCTGGAACTCGCGCTCCCAGTTTGGTACAACGGATGTAGGAGCAATAATGAGACATGTGGGCCAAGTCTTGTTTGCCAGTGGCAAAGTGCGACGTTGTCTCCACTCCACTCCATCCTGAATATTAGATACATGATCTCTACGCCTGTTAATATCACGTTCATCCCCGTGCTTCTTCATGATTGCTGAGAGAAACGATATGACTTGGATAGTTTTACCCTGAGCAATTGGAAGGTCGGCCAGGAAGAAAATAAGAACACGTTTGGACTCACAAGGCCCATATCATCACCCAGCAGGCCACCGCGACCTTGTTTATATAGGTCCCAGAAAAAACTCACGCCTTCCCTCTGGTATTCTCTCAGATAGGTATTGATTGACGCGGGCACCGTGATACCCTCGGCTCTGTCCAATATCATAGGTCCGAGAGGACTCTGACCAGGAGCAAGTGGGAAGCCGGGCTTTGGGTGGAGATTCTGCATCTGCATCAATAGATGACGATCAGAGAATTAGATTAGGAAGCTTTACTGGATTGGGGTATGTTTCTATTTCGTCTTCGTCTTCGGGCTCCGTTTCGGAGTCAGATTCTGGGAGCCTTGTGGCACTGAGCGGTAGCTGTTTTGAAACTTTTAAAACTGTGGATAATTCCATGTCGGACTCTGGTTCAGTTTCAGATTCGTCTGCAGCAGGCGTCACGATAGGTCTATCTCGGCTGGTTATAAGGCAAGACGTACCATTGGGACAAGGCGTTTTTCTCCGCTTGGAAGCTGGCATAATCTGCTCTGACGCAGGTGACTTCCGCTTCGTCAAAACCTGAGCAACGTCTGGCTCGGATTCAGGTTCTAAACAAGATGTATGCGTTCGTAATTTTACAATGTGTCCAAGATGAACTTACCAGTGACAGAATCATCATCGACCGGAGTGTGTGAATGGCTTAGCTGTATAGTCGGAGTGCTCTCTTTCGATGCTTCAATAAATGCAGTTATGGTCCTAAGTATTACCGGTTGATCAGATTCAGACTCGTGTTCTTCTGCCGAGTTGTCGTCTTCAGGATCGTCTTCATCCGCTCCGCCGTCATCAGACGCCGACTGTAGTCCAAGGTCATCGTCTGCTAGGAATAAGCTGAAGTACTGGCGATAACATTGCTAAAACGAACCAAAGTACTCCTTCAATGGATTGTGGTGTCGAGACGCCTCTGGATCCATTGGTCGGCGTTTCCCTGATATAATCATCAAAAACACGTATCGTTTCGTTATAAAAACGACTCGCGACTTTTGGGTAATGACTGAAAATCGCCAAGAACTTCGCTTCGTCTTTTTCGTGACTTGACGTAGGGGCCAGACGGAGACGCGTCTTCTGCAGCCGTTGCTTTGCGCTTTCCGCGCTTCTTAGTCTCATAGATGAAGACCCCAGGGTTAAATTCGGGATCAGAGTCAGGATCTGTGCAGGAAGGAGCAAATTATTAATAAGACCATCGGTGTTGTTTCGTGTGGATTACGCAGACCTAGGGGTGCAGGGACAGATTCGAGAATCCCTGCTGAAGGTCAGCCCACAAACTAACCCCGGGGAATATAAACGTACTTTGCCCGTATGTAGAGTTTTTCACTTTTGCAGCTCGGGGTGGCATCTTGAGCAGGCAAATGGCAAGTCGCTGAATGTGGTATGAGTGAGAAAAAAGGAGAACACCGATTTTGGGCGCGTTCTGTATTACGCATCACATGATGTTTTGTGTCACAATCACATGACTGCAGTCACGATAAGCCCGGTGGAACTTGGAATCACTGTTGTTCAATCAACAACTCCACCAGCTTGCCACAGAAAATTTGATCGTACAAAATACAATCTTTTCTGAAGTAAAGAAAGACAACATGCAGAACATAAATGTGTAACAAAACACACGACATGAATAGCAACACGAATGAAAAAGAAGGCAAATGGTACGAGGGCTCGTGGAGAGTGCGTTACGAGTGTCGCGTGTTTCGCATAGGAAGCTAATGTACTCAACTGACATGAAAATGGCTTATGACAATTATGTTAGAAGAAAGCGAACAATGCCTTCATATGTACAAGGAGACAGGGGGACGCGGCATCAATCTTCCTCTTCATCGGCTTGTTCTTCCCCGTCGCTTTTCTCTTTTGCTGACGATTTAGTCTGCAAAGAGATATTCAACACGTGCCACGACGTTGGACAATAAGTTATACATACGGCGGCCATGGATGCCTTCTCCTCCTCTGCCCTTGTCTTGTCCTTGGCGGCCAATTCAATATAAGGCTGTTTAGTTGCGTCAGCACCAACCACGTTTTGTCTTATGGCTTGGACGAACCTGCTTGTCTTCCTCGTCGAGCTCCTTCCACTTGGCACCTAGTAGTTTGCCAACCTCACCTATGATGGGGATCAGAAAACAGAAAAGACCGGAAGAAACGCCGTAGCCATACCGAAACCAGCATCTGGGTTCTCAGTCTTGATTCTTTCCCTCCAATCTTGACTGAAGAACATGTACGCGGACAGTGCACGTTTAGGAGCACCCTTAGCCTTGGTAGCCTTGGCCTTGGTTGCCTTGGACTTGGTTGCCTTTCCCTCTGATTTACTTGCAGCCGTGCGCTGTTGAGTCAATCAGCATCGTGGCCGATGAGCACGACCAAGTGACGTAATGAAAGTTGAACAAGGCAAAAATAATGGAAAGTGTATGTTGCATATGGAGTAAAGTGGTGTTTAGGCCAAGAGAAATGCATAGGAGACTAACCTTGGTTTTGGTGGTGTCTTTGGGCATCTAGAGGGTGGAAAACGCATGAGTGATCGATTCAACACGTCGTTGACACGAGAGATATCGAGGAAGACGAGTGCGACGCGGAGAGACGCGGTGCGCGTCAACGCGTCGTAGCCAAACAAATACGGCCGGCGCCCGCTTTCACGTTCTAGACAAGCTCAACGACGGCAAAACGACGTAGATAGCGACAGTGAACAGTGCAGGACGTCCGTGAAGCAGATAGAACATCATAAAAAATAAAAAAGATGACTGACTGTTGTTGTGTACTACGGTGAGTACTAAGCACGGTTTGATTTAGGCGGGTGAAGACCACAGTACAGCTATACAGGCAAGGTTGGCTGAGGGGACGCTTGGCGGGTGGGAGCCTTGTATAAGGCCAGCCACCTAACAACCGTGGGAATAGGGCACGGACTCTTGCTGACATAACCACTCATTCAACAAACCCACGATGCAACGGCCCTGTCTTACACACAGCAGACCTACGGTCTCTTTAGCGGTAGACAATACAGGGCCAGCATTGGCCCAACTAAATTAAGTGACGATGGAGTCTTGACACACATAAATAGTACGCAGGCCCGTGATTCGAGCAGTATGCAAGCGATATGAATATGCAGGAGAACAGCAGATCTATGGGCCATGAACAGTTATCAGAAGTTAGCGTCCTTCAAGTCTTTCCCAAGCTCTTTACTCACCTTCGAAAACAAATAAATACCTAATAAGTAATTTTGTCCCGTTCATGATTTTGTCCGCAGGAGATTCGATCCTCGGGTTCAGCATCGAAGTCAATATCAGGCATACAGAGCTGTCCCAAACCAAGGTCAGGCAATCGCGCCATTTTGAGTAAGAGACTAAGCCCCTTGTCGCCCTGTCCATCTCCAGGACCATTGAGAAGGTCCCATGTAAAGTCATCTATTTCATCTGCGGTTCTACCCCAAGTTGTTTTAATTGCGCTTGGGTACTCGAACGATGCAACTATGAAGCAGACGGGAGAACCTATACCAGTCAGCCCCTTGTTCATTATATTGTAAATGCGAGTACATACAAAGACCCGATATTTCCTGTTCCCGGGCAAGTAAAGGTGATCGGGTTTCATTGATCTGCTGTTCCCCATTGTCAGTGAGGTCTGGCAAAATATCGCCCAGGCGATAAAGCCGTCGGCATGATGGGCAAATGCGACTACTAGCACGACTCTTATTGTACCATAGGACCTTGAGGGATCGATGTGTGAGCTCAGTAGCTACTCCACATAACACTTACTCACCATAGCGGTTTCCTCCGACAGCGCGGTACATAGCATTTGAAGGACTTCCTCCTGCGAGAACTCCGCACATAAAGGGTCTTCCAATGAGGGAGGCTGGGCAAAAAATGAAGCTAGAAAACCCCGGACGTCACGAACTCGCGGACCGTTTCCAGGATCATGAATGATTGGTAGTACTGTTTCATGGAGCTCCTGAACATGCGGAGAAAGTACTTCAGGTGGAGGCTCATGGACAGCACAGACAATGTTGCTTGGAGGTGGCTCAAGTTCGTGAACGGGAAGAGGAGGGACCGTAGCTTGAATAGCTGATGTGCTCTTCTTGTTCTTTTTCGCAATTGCCTTCTTCTTCTTTTTCGAGTTACATGGACCTGGCATTATGAAAGCCTCAGATTCTCAGAATAGCCCAATCGAGAGGAACCTGTGATTGAGTGGCACAGAAACAAAATCACGAAACGAGTAGTGATGGAAAAGAAGAGGCCATTAAGATCATGAGCGCTCGATCACGTGTCACGCGTTACATGACGCGTTCGTGACTTATTTATGAACCTCTCTGATTTGATTACATTTGCAGACACTATTTCACACAGCACCCTTTGCATTCGATAACGAGCTCTACGTGGCACCCGGCCGGCTTCTCTGAGACGGAAGAGAAAGCGACTCAGAAAGGAGGCAAAAAGGATAGGTCCAACTTGAAGCCACGGAATGGAGACAACCTGAGAAGGTGAATATTAAATTTAATATTGATTTCACTTTTGATCGTATCCAATATATAATACATGCCTCCGTTGTCGAACACATACACTCCCGACCCATGGACTCGCCCAGCATTGGCACCTATGTATCTATTTCTTCCCCTCTGTGTGTACCCACCGCTTTGGTACACCTCGCGAGGCAAGGAATTCTGTGACCTCTTTGGTTTTCTTTCCTTGCACCAGTACCTCCATGCCTGACGACTTCCCTGGAGCCGGTGAAACTTACCGGCACGTATTAGCCACACTATACATCACAATAATATCACTTCTCTTTACCTGAAGTTGAGGAGGCGCATCTCGTCTTTAGCTCCTCAGCAAGAGCAACCGCCTCCAGGAAGAACGGCTCGAAGCCTGTAATGAGTGTCGTCGCCTTGCGACCTTGTCTGACTTTAACTACTACCGAGATTGGTTTGATCTGCCCCTTCCTATACCCGAAGGTTAACAACCGATTATCAACGCAATGATGGGAGACCAGACGTACTTGAGCACAGGATCCCTACCCTCGGCACATATCTTGTACCAACTCTGCATCTTGTCTGATAGGCGCTCAATCAGTTGCTCGCGTTTGAAAAACTCCATATTCGCTGGATTGTCAGACTTGCAGATGGTCGTCTGCAGAAGCTCGTCCGCCCCAACGTTGATATAAGATTGGTCGTGTGCGTTTACCAATTGTCGATCAGTGACGTACTTGTCAAGTACGGTCTTGATCTCCGTATAGGTGTATCGAGCAGATGTGCTGCAGGGGACGTCGTCAGCGGTTGAACATGAACCAGGAATGGCGCTGATCCATACTCAAATCCGGCATCAGCGAAGAATTTTAGCGATTGAAGATGTGGTTTCCAAAGCTCTGTTACTTCAAGTTCCTTGACCCGTGTGCGCTCCTCCTCTTCTCGCTGTCCACGTTTTTCGTTCCTGAGAGCCACATCTTTTAGAGATAAATATGGTCTGTGTGCAACAACATTTGCATGTGATGTGGCTAGGGAAAACACCATCAGCTCAGATTTGATCTCTTTAAGCTTCAAAAGGCCTTGTTTCTCTGCTGATTTGAAAAAATAGGCAAGCGACTTGTGGGAGGAATGCTTGATATCAATGGGTGTAGATACGGGTGGCTGTGATGGTGATTGGGCAGGTCGCGAGGGTAGAATGTAAGTCGAGTAAAATGTGCTGGCGGGCATGGGAAGCGCGGAAGTCTGTGAGCTAGATAAGGTCGTTTTTATTGCCTGAAGAAGGGCGTCATGGAGAATACTCGACACGTCTACCAAGAGTAAGGGATAGAAGAAACAATCATATGGTTTAACGCACCGTCTTTTGTCAGTTCTATTGTTGGGGCAGGATCATCCAACTGCGTCTGCTCCAGGTGAGAGCCTAGCGCATCAACTAATGGCTCTTTCAATCCATTATTCTCTGTGTCATCCTTGTCTTCTATGGCCTGCTGATCGTTCGCTACTGAAGGGCTCATCTCCCATGGATCTGGGGGATTACACTTGTGTCCCATATCAAACAGATGGTCATTCCAAGCATGCAGGACAAACACCGCTTTTCCCTTTGCAGCAGCCTCAGACAAGACGTCACTATCCACTGCCATGTGCCCGACAGCAAGTGGAGAACCAATAAGCGTTGAATGATGAATATATTCCGTGATGCTGACAAGTTGTCCAGCTTGAAGTGATGGTGGATGCTGAACGACTTGCAAGGTCTACTGAGCGCGGACCTGTCTTGACTGACGAGTAGCACATACCTCCAGGAATCATAAGATCTGCACCACCAACTAGAACTGGAATCACTGCAGATGGTGTGGACAGGAACGGGAGGAGATCCGGCTTCTTCCACAGGGTGTATACTATCGCATCTGAGCTACGGATGACAGACTCGGAGCAGGCTCAGCTCACCAGTGGGAATCATGTCCTCGCTTCCTATCCCAAGCGTAAACCACAATGGGTCTCCACCAGGTCCTAAATAAGCCACCTGAGTGCGGCGTCATCGTAAAGCATTTTGCGGGTCTGTGATCAGTAACAAGGAGCTGTAACGAGATTCGCTTACACCTGGCTCATCGGTGTGTGTTTTGAACTTCACTGACAGCAGACCGTCTGGGACAAGTTCCTCGCTGACATCTGGATCAAGGGAGAAGGTTTGGATAATGTGTTGTTTCAGCTTGCGCCTGTCAGAATTACGCAGGGGTGCTGGTGAGCATGATGATGATTAGTCGCAATGCCGGCGAACAGCAATAATAGCGTACCCGAAGTTTTTAGATTCCCCAAAGGCTTCTTGAACATGATGGTCTAGGTATTCGATCGTGGATCCTGGTAGTTTGGCGACTTGGACAAGTCGACTTACAATATTTAGCGTTCCGCTCTCCTGGGTATGAAGTCACGTGTTTTGACTTCATTACATTTTTTCCGACCAGCAGTACTAGAACTTATCGACTCCACCGTGACAATCCAAAATGCCTCGTGCAACTTCAGGACGTTTCTCGCGTACCCACCAGTCATCAATAAAATCAGCCGCTGCATCATCCTCCTCAAAAATCCGCAATGCAAGTGAAGGGACTTCAGCTGGCGTCCGTAACCCAATATTCAATACAGAAAGATTCGGACAACATATCTTGAAAAATCCGCAGATTGCTCAAACGTACGCTTAAAATTCCCATATAATTCAACCCGGGCTGATCCTACATCAGTATCGTGGATAAGGTTCGGTTCAGCTTATCTGTGCTGAGTCAATCTCATAGATGCTAATCATGACATGTAGGCGAACCTTCGCCCCACAGATAAAGTCCTTGAAGTCGGTCCTGGTACAGGCAATCTTACCGTCAAAATCCTTGAAAAAGCCAAAAATGTCACCGCTGTTGAGATGGACCCACGGATGGCAGCTGAATTGACGAAGCGAGTTCAGGGGAAGTGCGTGTACCTCTCACTGCCTTAATACTATCAACTGACGGGCTACTTCTCGGAAGACCAGAACAACGAAAACTCGACATAATCATCGGAGATTTTGTGAAAGCCGATCTCCCGTACTTCGATGTATGCATATCCAACACGCCCTATCAAATATCATCGCCCCTTGTCTTTCGCCTTCTCTCTCATCGGCCAATCTTTCGCGTCGCAGTCCTCATGTTCCAGAGAGAATTTGCCATGAGGCTTGTTGCTCGGCCCGGGACAGAGCTCTGGTCGCGGCTATCCGCGAACGTACAGCTTTATTCGAAGGTGGACTTGGTGATGCACGTCGGAAAAAATAACTTCCGACCAGCACCGCAAGTTGAATCGTCAGTGGTCCGACTGGTGCCTCTTGATCCTCCTCCCCCCATCAAGTTCGAGGAATTTGATGGGCTGGGTAGAAT
>KN835449.1:7336-31515 GCA_000827255.1 Suillus luteus UH-Slu-Lm8-n1
TGTCTAGTTTCTCGATAATAAGCCGTCACACATAGATGTCAGTGCAAAGCGGTGGGGTCATTGTCGGATGGACAAGTTGTATCACCACGATCTCAAAGGCACGTATCCGTATTGTCTAGTTTCGCGATAATAAGCCGTCGCACATAGATGTCAGTGCAAAGCGGTGAGGTCATCTTCGGATGGACGAGTTGTGTCGCCAAGATTTTAAAGGCACACATCTAGGATTCCTCTGTGGGGCACATTGAGTACTAAATCACAGCGTCCGTGACAATATTCATATTACGTCAGTTGAATGATGAATGAGATAGCGAGGTAAACCAACGCTCACCAATGTCAAAACCGAAGCTAAGGTACTGTACCATAAAGATACAGCATCGGAGCAAGCCGCCACTTCTTGGGATCGAAGCGCAGATTAGCCACACCTGCCAGTCATTAGGTACTCACAGAAGGTTGGGTGGAGTTTTGAAGCAAGATATAATTTGACTGTTGTTCGCTCGTGAACACACCCGGGTTGCTGTGCAAAAGGTGATTTTTCCTCGCACGGATTCCGAAGTGGAATATATAATATGACCATCGCATACTCACAGAAGGTTGGGTGGCAGCTCGAAGTGGGATATAGGTCGACGGTCGTTCACTCGGCGAAAACGTGAACGCTTCTTCGCACGGGTTCCCGACCGCAGTTTAAAATATTAGTATTAGACAATTGAGGAAGATGGCGTTGAAATATTAAGTAGGACCTGTGTTGCTCGTCGCTTGCTTTGGTGAGCACATTGTTGTTCTCTGGATGTGCTGGCGCTCAGGAATACCCTAGACATCGACGAGTTACTGTTGAACATCCCTGCATTTCAAACAACTGATATCAAAGTGCAGCAGAGTAATGATTTCTGTCGCTCGCTCCACCTTGATACAAATTAATTGCCACCCGCTTGTTGAACATAACTCAGCTGGTGCCCAAAGGTATATAATCTTCACACGCATTCCGAAATTGACATATAGCTTACAAACATTAGACATATCAACAAACAAGCGTTCAAAGCCGAAACAAAATGTCATTTTTGTGTCGCGCGCTCGGATGAATAAATCCTCCTCAATGGAATATATGGGCTTTCACTCCTACATTGAAAATTGTCTTGAAAGTGACGAAGGATTGCATTATCAAGGAGATCTATCAGGTGTTAACGGAGGGCTCACATGTACGTCTCCTGCCAAGAGTAACACATCCTTGAGCTCTTGAGAGATGCGCGATTTAAGTCTTAGCTTGGATACCGTGAACCTTACTAGTAATATGGCAGTTTTAATTCGTGTAGGTCGATCGTCAGCTTTGGTTCCCGCTTCCCTTCAATTTTTAGTTTCGACAATGCTGGGACCTTTGGCTGATCATAATTTTTTTTAAGAAAATCATGGAAGTGTCCTGGCTTTATAAGGCCAAACATAACAATGTGATTGACGATAGCAGAATTATGCTAGTTCTTGTGATTATGTACTATATATTGTAATGGATGACTTCCCATAGGCAAAATAATCAGAATAGAATATTTCGGACTTTGAAAAACCATGGGAAATCGAGCTTATTATTTAATCTATACAACGATATTCAACCGTAGGCCAACTACATAGATATAATACTTGATAAATGGATGGTTTCATATATTCTCTTCTGAACGACAACAAGGCAGACATCCTCGAAGACGAAGAAGGTGCACATGTGCTGGCAGCGGCACTTATCGCTGGAGCAGAGATTGCCCGCCAAGAGCGTGTCACCTCCTCAACAGATTATACCTATGCCATCCACAGCTTGATCCAGATATGCGGGAAAATACACCCTGGTAAGTGTTGTATGAGAGTCAGTGTGACCGTGCTTTCATCACTACCATGGCATTAGCACTGTGAAGCTCTTTCGATGCTACACTGTCACAGTACAACTCACAAAGTGCGTGCGAGCGGTATTAGGTCAGCCGATATCGTTGGCGTAGTGGCCCAAAACGGAAGAATTCTAGTCGGATTAATCTGTAGGGGGGGGGGCCCCCCCCCCCCAATAGATTAAAATGGAATAAGGTTTATGAGGGGGTGCAAAATTTTATTGGTGTGTCAATGTGGCGTAAATTGCGAGCGGCATCTCGGCGCACCTTCCTAAAGTAATAATATTTATTCTATTCCGATTATTTCGAGCCTACGGGAAGTCATCCAATGTATGGCCATCTACTTTCCTCACGGGTTCACTGATGTTCGCGTGGAAATCCCTCGCAGCGCTTGCAGTGACATGCAAAACATTCTACGAGCCCGCAATGAATGAACTTTGGGCTGTCATGTATGGGTTGACGCCACTGCTTGGCTGTGTAACGAGGCTATATCCAGTGATATATCAAAACCGCCGAATGGTCAGTGCACTCTGTCCATTCAATCCTTTCATCCATTAGCTCATCGAACACCTAAATACAGTATTCCTTGTTCGATCCTCCAAGCTTTAAAGGGATCAAACCATTATCGAAGAATGAAGGTCGTCAATTCCTGCGTCACGCAGCCCGCGTGCGTGTTATGTATTCACAGGCAAGTAAGGACTGCTATTGCCTTCTCTCGGTCCTCAAGTGCACAGTGGCGTGCGTGTTTCCGAGACTGCTGTCGTTGATAAATTCAATTCCAGCTTGTTACTCGGACATCTACCTGTCCCCCACGCTGCGTCGTTGTGACCTATGCGTCACTTATCCCGAGTTGAAAGTTATTGTGACCCGTTGTGCCGCTTTGGAGCACTTATCCCTCGACGTCGATGATAAAGTCGAAAATGAGCTGTCTTTGCTGTCCGGCTGTGTCCGTTTGTGCAAACGGCTTGTAACTCTATCTTGTTTACCACTCGACTTGGCTGCATGGAAACATCTCTCCAACCTCCCTACCCTTATCGAAGTCACGATCGATAGGAAGAAGATATATCCTTCCTCATCGGAACTCGCCGAAAATCATCTCAATTTCGGACCTTTCCTCAACCTCACAGCTCTTTCTTTCACTGTACAAACGGCTGCATACATCATGGCACTCCTGCAGCACTCAGACTTTCCCTCGCTGAAACAGTTCACGATGAGGGTCGATACGCTGTCTTGGGCAGAGGCTGAACAGGTCGTTCGTGTGCTGTCCCAGTGCAAAGCATGTCAAATCCTCGAACAAATTGAGATGCACACCTACGCTTCAGACGTCCAAGATCCCCGTCGCAGCTATCTCCCACACTTCTGTTGTTTTATACAGCTCCGAATCCTCCAGCTCACTTTTCCTGGTTGTTGCATCCACCTTGACAACGACCTTCTTTTGGAAATCATGTCAAGTTGGCCACATCTTCGCTCTCTGGACCTCAAAGATTCTTATCAGACTCAAGGTACCATTACATTCCGCGGGTTGTTTGCAGCGCTCCGTCAATGCCCCCACTTGCACAGGCTCAGTTTATTGATAGATGCTGTAAATATCGATATCGACCCTACGACGGAGTCGTTTCGACATACGTCCCTACAAGAATGGAATGTGCAGTCCACTCAGGCGATGGATGCTGAGGCCGTCACTCGTATCATCTTCTCTATGCTCCCTTGCGTCGACAGGACCTATCACATGAGCTATGATAGCCTTCTGTGGCCTGATGTCAATAGGCGTCTGCAGTCCCTTCATGGAGATGTAGACTCGGAGGCCTGAGTTCAAGATATACATATGTCCATGATATCTGGAATACAGGAATTGAGGTTGGGCCAGAGGTTAGTCTGTGGTGAATGTCTTTACCTACTTGTTATTGCTTTACAAAGTGTACACAGTTTTTTTACGACTCCTACTGCGCGAGGGCGCTCGAATTTCTGTTCGTGGGTGACAGACCATGTGTCTCATTGCACTGTTGTATTCCACGACTTCTTTGTGTGGTCTATAGCTAAGCACAGACTACGGAATCTGCAAACGCAAGCGCACAGAAGTGGTGGAGTGGAGCTGAGGTGGAGATCACGCGAATTCCGTTTTGGCAGCATTTGGACGAGCCCCTATTATTTTCCCATGAACCAGGTCAGAATCATGATGATGACGGCCTCGTATTCGCGTCCAACTTGTACTAAGTTGGGTTCAGTACTCAGTCATGGGGTGCTATGTAAGGTACGTACGCAATGACCGAAGTAACATCACTTCTTCTTTTGTTATTCGCTTGGTTGGTTGACTTTTCTTTAGACTCGCTTCTCTGTCCTTTTTCCTTGTCGTTGTATCACTTGCACGACTTCATACCCTGTATCGCCAGTCACTCCTTTGTCCACACGCTCCTTAGCTATACCCCAAAAACACAACTTCAGCGACCCGAAACATTATCTGACTTCCTGTCTATAATTCCTAATGATGTTCTCCTCAATCTTCCTCGTCTCTGCTATCCTTCTTTTCGCCGTTGGCGGCGCCCATGGACATATCAAACGTGGACGCCATCAAGAACTAGCGCAGCGGGCACGAGGCGACGTTAACCTGCACGAACGCGCTTTCGACAACTCACGCTTCACCTTTTATGATGTTGGCTTGTAAGTGAATTTGAATCGAAGAATCACTCGTTGAGACATGTAGCTGATTTTGATCCAAGGGGTGCTTGCGGGCAGTACAACTCTCCTGGCGATTTCGTATGTCCCTACCATAATCATCACTTGGCATAGCGTTTCCGATACTCATTCTGTGACAAGATTGTCGCCCTCAACGTAGCCCAGTTTGGCGATGGTTTCCCGGGTCCGCAGTGCTTCAAGTCCATTACCATCTCTTATGGAGGCAAAACCACGCAGGCCACCATCATGGATAAAGTGAGCTTGGCGGCGGGTGATTATCCCTCTTATTAACGCGCTTTTCTCCAGTGTATGGGGTGCCCATACGGCGGACTTGACTTCTCCACGGGTCTTTTCGATTACTTCGCTTCTCCAGATGATGGTGTCCTGTATGGTTCGTGGTGGTACAATGATGACGCCAGCGTGCCTACACCATCTACGGGCTCCGGATGGTCGCTCACGCCGATCGCTGACTGGTCCACACCTTCGCCCACACCAATCGCTGATTGGTCTACACTTACGCCCATGCCAAACCTTGACTGGGCCACGCCTACGCCCACGCACCACCACCACCACGCCGCTGACACATCCTCCACCACATCTTCAACCGAATCCAGCACCACTTCTCCGACCGAAACCAGCACTACTTCTCCAACCGAAACCAGCGCCACTTCTGAGACCACTTCCAGCACCCCTTCTCCAACAGAAACCAGCACTACTGCTACATACACTTCGCTCCCGACTGCGATAACTATCATTACGGATATACCACTTCCTACTGACGTCATAATCATACCCGTACCCGTACCAGCACCCAACGCCGCCCATCCAGAAAACCTTGAGGTTCTCACCAATGCCCTTGTCAACATTGGTATGTTGGTCTCAGGTCAGCGGGGCAATTACTAGGCTATTTTTGGCAAAAGGCGTTCTTTCTCGTCAATGTTTTCTATTGGGTGGGAGTTCCACTTATCTTCTTGTCAGGGATACAGCATCTGTTCTTAATATGTTATTTAGACTGCCGTGATGGTTGTCTGCGGTGAATGTCCTTACTCTCTTGTTATTGGTTTACGACTTTGTGCACAGTTTTTATGACTCCTACTGCTATAGGGCGCTTGATTGTCTGTAGTAGTCTCATTGCGCTGTTGTATTCCACAGCTACTTACACATACTACAAACAAGCGATGTGATTGGCCGGAACCAGAGGTATGTGATGATACCAAGTTGAACGATCGCTCGCTCTGGCCCGGGAGTCTAGTCGTAACATCCCTCGACACGCCGCCACCCAAACGGGCTTGTGGCGGAGAGGAGTTATTTGTGACCTGAATGTGTCTAAGAGACTTGGAGCCGACTAACACAGAATCCGTCGCATAAGGAGCTCAGCGCTCAGCGTCCATGAGCAGCTTGCGTTGCTAGACAATTTGGACTCCTTCATAAGCACGCAACTTGCAACCCCCGTCCCTCAAGAACCGGGACTTAAGGAAGTTCACGGTGAGTCAGATTGTTCAAAAACTCCATGATTGTTACCTTCAATTGTTCACAATGACGCTGCACGACGCCCTGATACTAGCGCGTTTTCGAAGATCGAGCTTTGGCACAGCGTCGACGTGACGTATGAGATCCATTGATCCAATCATCGAGTACAATCGCTGGACGGTGGTATAATTACCACAGACACTGCCAATGTCACGGTGTACTTCTTGTATGTGTACCCGCGGGTTAGGATGGTAATATTACTATTACCGTAAGTACTGGTATGGTGTTACGTTGATCTTCCGACCCGCGGGTTTATATACTGCCATGGCTAGATTGTTAACACCCTCAACATCACTCAGTCACACCCATCCCTCGAATATGACCTTCATCTCAAATGATCCCAGTCTCTGGCCGATACTCAAATCGGAATATATTTACAGCTATTGGACAGGTTTGTCGTATCAGTTGGTGATGACTCGATCTAACATAGATTTCCGTTTTGCAGTTGCCGCTGGCGTCGTGGTGGTATATGATTGGGGTGAGCAGGACATTGCTTTGAACCTGCTGCCATTCTTATGACATCTCCAGTATTAACAATTGGACAAGAGGTAGGTTTTCTTTATCGCAAGAGCAGCCAATTCGCTAAGAATTGCGTCATAGATTGAACTGATCTGGGTGAGTGACGGGGTCTCATTAGAAAACAGGAGAATACAATAAATTCGCGACAGAGACAACGCTGGTCTCTCATGAGTGTGCTATATTTGGTTGTTCGTATCTCATTTTACACTATAGCGTGGTTGGCTGTTGTGCTGACTCCAAAATGTGCTAGATACGCTATATTGGAATACCTTATTCTGTGTATGTATCGAGGCCAAAGATTGGGGTTGTGCTAATAGCTCATATCTGACGATCAGTGTCAGTATTCTGGGTATGTCTCATATGCACTGTGTTGGATTTTTCTGACCGGCAGCACACAGCAACTATGCCATTGGTCTCGCTTACTGATGCAGTAAGTATCCCGCAACCATCTCCCTCCTATCCAATTAATACACATACACAGGGGTGAGTGAAATTCTGACCATTGACATTGGTTCAACATAATAACTACACAGGTGTGAGTCGAGTGTTTGATTCTAGTACGAGGTGATCACTGATTGGGTGTTTCAGGCAATATTCCAATCTACGCAATAAATTGGACAAACGTAGTCATGGCTGCCATGCTGGGCGGTGAGCTGCAAAATTTTAGTGATATTGACTCGACTGAAAGATGCTGCAAGTCATCATGATTGCTCGGTTACATGCCATGTATCAAGGATCCATAGCCATGCTCATCTTCCTTGTTATTATCTTCCTGGCTGTTAACATCGCCTGTGTGGTACTCGCGATAATAGACCTCAAGTATATTGCAGCAGGTAAGTTTTGCTTGCCGACTTGCAGAACACAGCTCATTGGACAAATATCAGAGGAGGGCATATTCTCTGGCATGTATATGTGTGGTTATAACTTTGGGGGGAATTCTTTACTTCTGGCCTCAATGGTATGGATGCTCAACACTGTTTGGGAGGTCCTCGCACTGTGTCTTTCGGTCTGGATTGCTGTGAAACACTTCCGTTACCTACGAAGCCTCGGCCCATCGACAGGATCGATTATCGGGGACTGTTTCAGAGTGCTGATAAAATCTCACGTACTTTATTTTGCGAGGTGAGCTTGTAATTGAGAATGTGGTTATCTTCTACTCAAAGTCCGCCTGTGCTAGCTTTGCCGGCGTCTCATGCGTCCAACTTATTTTAATTTCTCCAGTGATTACAGTGAGCTGAACTGTCGCTGACATCTGCTTATACCCACCGCTCACCATTTCTGTAGAATTTTGTCGGAACTATGATACTTCGTGGTGGTCTTCAGGTTTTATTGGTCATACAGATGTTTGTGTTGGGACCACGCCTCATCCTTAGCGTTCGAGAATATCACGCAAAACTCATTGCTGACTCTGACGTACACACAGGCATGACTTCGCTTGTCTTCCAGGAGCGTGTGCATGTATCAACCAGCAGTACTGTGTAGGGAAATGCTTGCCGAGCATTCTGCAGCCTGAGGGAGGAGAAATTTAGCCGAGGATCCGCTGTAGTATTTATCGAACATATGGTGCTTCGAAGTATATTTAAGGCGACATTTGTGTATACAAACCCATTTCTTGTTGTATCACTACTGGATATCAGTGAACATTTCACCCACACTTGCAGCCCAGATGGCTAATAGCTCATTAGTCTGAGATACTTTATCCATCTGGGCCACAGTGAAAGAAAACGAATGAATCGCGCGGACCCGTGGCTCAACTCTATCACGAATAAGCATGACAGGGAGATGAGACATGCTGGGCGATGAGCAGAGGGTGAAGGGAATGGGAGCTTCAAAACAGAAGGCCTCAGGTACATCTGTCAAACCATTTATGAAGCATCATTCATACCCACATTTTCAGAGTGTAGCGTTGTGCGGATGCGACTGCGAGTTACGCGTTGGGTTTGTGTCCTTGCAAGATCTGTTGGAGCCAATCCTGCTAATACTGGTGAGCATGGCTGTCAGAGCAAAGCACAGGATGAGATATCTACATGCATATATATTCGTTATCGACACCAACCCAAGGGCCAACAGATCGTAAAACAATACATCGCTTCGCGTGATTACCTCCTGGGCCATGTATGTGAGCCCATGAAATATTTGGGAATCGTCTGCAGAAGGGGAAGCGAGTCTCGAGAGCGATTGCACAAGGCCAGACATGCGTCGGTCGGAGTCGCACCATCGTAGCGTAGCCTGCATTGTCCGTTGCGCCCTAGTACAAGCAGATGATCAATGTCCCATAGAAGGTGCCACGAACTTCAACGAGAGATGGGGCCCAGATACTTTGCGGGGACATACTAAAGCGAACTCCCGCGTGGGCCATGGTAAGAAGACGCAACTGGTGATATATCGAACGCAGGATCCTAGACGCATGAGGAGAATCAAGTTCCGGAGAGAGGCTCTGATGCATTCGAGGTCACGTATACGTACGTGGAGTGGAGCTGAGGCGGAAATCACGCGAATTCCATTTTGGTAATGTTTGGACAATCCCCTATATTAATTTCCCGTGAACCCCACCATCATTGTCTACCCAGGTCAGAATGGTGATGGCCTCGTATTCGCGTCTAACTTGTAAGTCAGGTTCAGCACTAGTACTCTCATGAAATGGGGCGCTATGTAAGGTACGTACGCGATGACCAAAGTAACATCACTCAGGCTGCTTCTTTGGTTATTCGCTTGGTTGACTTTTCTTTAGACTCGCTTCGACTCTGCCCTTTTTTTCTTGTCGTTGTATCACTTCTACGACTTCATACCCTGTACCGCCAGTCACTCCTTTGTCCACACGCTCTTTAGCTATACCCCCAAAACACAGCTCCAGCCACCCGAAACCTATAATTCCTAATGGTGGTATCAATCTTCCTCGTTTCTGCTATCCTTCTTTTCGCCGTTGGCGGCACCCATGGACACATCAAGCGTGGACGCCATAAAGAACTAGCGCAACGGGCACGAGGCGACGTCAACCTGCACGAACGCGCTTTCGACAACTCACGCTTCACTTTTTATGATGTTGGCTTGTAAGTGAACTTGAATCGAAGAGTCACTCGTTGAAATTTGTGCTGATTTTGATCCAAGGGGTGCTTGCGGGCAGTACAACTCTCCTGGCGATTTCGTATGTCCCCACCATAATAATCACTTGGCATAGCGTTTCCGATACTCATTCTGTGACAAGATTGTCGCCCTCAACGTAGCCCAGTTTGGCGATGGTTTCCCTGGTCCGCAGTGCTTCAAGTCCATTACCATCTCTTATGGAGGCAAAACCACGCAGGCCACCATCATGGACAAAGTGAGCTCGACGGCACGTGATCATCCCTCTTATTGACGCGTTTTTCTCTAGTGTATGGGGTGCCCATACGGCGGGCTTGACTTCTCTACAGGTCTTTTCGATTATTTTGCTTCTCCAGATGATGGTGTCCTGTATGGTTCGTGGTGGTACAATGATGACGCCAGCGTGCCTACACCATCTACGGGCTCCGGATGGTCGCCCACGCCGATCGCTGACTGGTCCACACCTTCGCCCACACCAATTGCTGATTGGTCTACACCTACGCCAAACCTTGACTGGTCCACACCTACGCCTACGCACCACCACCACCACGCCGCTGACACACCCTCCACCACATCTACAGGTGAAACCGGCACCACTTCTGAGACCGGCACCAGCACACCTTCTACAAGCGAAACCGGTACTACTACCGAGACCGCCACCAGCACCCCTACTACCACTGAGACCGCCACCAGTACCCCTACCACAACAGAAACCGCCGGCACTGCTACATACTCTTCGCTCTCGACGGCGGTAACTGTTGACACGGATATACCACTTCCTACTGACGTTATAATCGTACCCATACTTGTACCCTTACCCAATGCTGCCCACGCGGAGAACCTCGAGGTACTCAGTGATGCCCTCGTCAACATTGGTATGTTGGTATCAAGTCAGCGGGGCAATTAGGCCACTTTTGGCAAAAGGCGTTCTTTCTCGTCAGTGTTATTCTACTGGGTGGGAGTTTCACTGATCTTAGCCCTGTCAGGTATATAGCATCTGTTCTTAATACGTGATTTAGACTGCCGTGATGATTTTGAATTCGTAGGTGATGAGGTGATCTACATTTACGCGAAACCACAGTTCATTTGTTCATAAATTTAATTTTACATTCGTACAACAACATTAACATACAACGATCTTCATTTTTCTTTCTTTTGTTTTCCGCCGTTAGAAAAAATTGTATTCTTTCCCAAGTGGTAATCTGCTCGCAGGCTCGATGTCAGCCAGCACATCATCCGCCCTCACCTCATAATTTTCTGGATCAACAGACATCTTCGGCAGCGCATCGTTCCACTTCATATCTCTCTTAGTCACATTCCTACAGTTGATGACAGCCTCGGCTCGCTTGGAGAGCCCATATGAAGCGATAGTACCAGTTTCGATCGAGATTCGGGAGACGAATGCGACCGAGTTGAGCGCGGCTGCGGGGGGGAAGGAACCCCACATTGGTCTGCCATAGGTCGGCTGCACAGTCGGAATTGATGCGTTTGCGTCGCCCATCTAGCAAGAACATCAGCGCTATTATCGAAAAGCCTCCTATGTAAAATCCACCTGAGCCCAAGCAATTACTCCTGATTTCAACACCATTTCAGGTTTGGCGCCAAAGTTTTCGGGCTTCCAAAGGACAAGGTCGGCAAGCTTACCTACCTCTACTGATCCGACGATGTGACCAATACCGTGTGTGATAGCGCTAAAGCACCGTCAGTTGCATAACCACTCGAGATGACAAAAAACCCACGGGTTGATCGTGTACTTCGCTATATATCTCTTGACACGCCCATTGTCTTTCTCGCTTGTATCATTAAGCTCAGTCAGTGGTCCTTTGAAGTCCTTGAGCTTGCTCGCAGTACGCCATGTCCTGGAGGCAACTTCTCCGACACGCCCCATTGCCTGAGAATCAGAGCTGATCATTGATATCGCACCGGTATCATGCAGAACGTCTTCTGCTGCTACCGTCTCTGCTCGGATGCGGGACTCTGCGAATGCCACGTCCTCAGGAATCGATTTGTCAAGGTGGTGGCAAACCATCAGCATCTATTACATGTTAGAAAGGAAGAGACAGTCAACCCGCATGGATAACTCACGTCAAGGTGTTCGTCTAAGGTGTTCCTAGCGTAAGGTCGTGTAGGGTTGGTGGATGAGGGAAGGACGTTCTCCAAACCGCAAACGACGATGATATCTGGGGCGTGACCGCCACCTAGTTTTACGATGAGACCATATAACAGGGAGCTAAAAGAAAAGAAAGCATACCGGCGCCTTCCGTGTGATACGTATGTATAGTGCGACCGCCAAATGCCTTGATCGTGCCTGCGTTCCATCAGCATCCGAAAGACCGATGAAAGGCACACCTCTTACTCTCCACAAATCCGCTCTCATTGAGAGTATCCGTATGGATGTTGACCTGAACATCAAACTCATCACCAACATCCAAGGCGTTTGAGATCACAGCTGGAGTAGAGCCCCAGTCCTCATGTAATTTCAAGCCCCCTGCACCTGCGCGAACGATATCCTCTAATGCATGCCTTCCCGTATCATTCCCCTTCCCCGTAAACAAGAAGTTCATCGGGAGCCCATCTGTTGCTGCAAGCATCGTCTTCAAGTGGAATGGGCTCGGTGTGCACGTCGTAGCATTAGTCCCAGCGCTCGGACCTGTCCCACCCCCGATCATCGTCGTCGTACCCGCTGCAAGCGCTTCGGTGACTTGTTGCGGACAAATATAATGTACATGTGCATCGATAGTGCCCGCAGTCACGATGAGCTTCTCGCCTGCAATGACCTCCGTTGAGGAGCCGACGTACATGTTGGCGGTGACATTGTTCATGACGTCGGGGTTTCCGGCCTTGCCTATGCCGACGATCTTGCCCGCCTTTACCCCGATATCTGCCTGCAAGGGCGTGCAGCAGGTAAAGTTTGATGGAGAGTATTTATTACCTTGTATATCCCGGTCCAGTCAATGATAACTGCATTGGTGATGACGAGGTCTAGGCTACCCTCGAGGTACCCGCGACTGGTTCTCTGGCCCATACCCTCTCGGATAGATTTGCCTGCAGCTAGTGATGAAATTTAGGGGAGGCGCCAGAAATTATAACTGACCTCCGCCGAATTTGACTTCATCGCCATAACAGGCCTGTACTAGAAATGAGCCCACACAACAATATGATCATGAAAATCTAACAAACCGCATCTCTCTCAATTTCGACCCATAAACTGGTATCGCCAAGCCTAACACGGTCACCTACCGTGGGACCATACATAGAGATGTACTCCTCGCGGCCGATAGTGGTGTCCTCGTGTACCTCGAGCGCACCAGGATCTGGACAGTGTTTGAAAGTCTCTAATAGCAACCCCTTGTCAATATGAGCACCCTTCTTCAGAGCATCCCCCATTTTAGTGACAATCAAGTTGCCACCAGTTATGGCCTTCTTGCCCCCAATAGCACATAGTGTGACAGTCTTGGAATCGCCGGGCTCGAAGCGAACAGCAGTGCCAGCGGGAATATCAAGACGCATCCCGTTAGCTTTGATGCGATCGAATTCCAACGCGCCATTGGTTTCGGTGAAATGGTAATGAGATCCCACCTTTCGGAGAATGAGAGTGGGCGTGATGAATTAGGGAAGGCGCAAACCTGGATAGGACGATCGCCATAGTTGGTGACCTTCAACTTGATGCGTTCGCGTCCTTTATTGATAATGATCCTCTCTTTTTTGGCGATGATAGCTCCTGGAAGGTTTTCACGGAAGATAATTGTAGTCTCCGCGGCTGGGAATTTGTCCTGTGTGGGTACAGGGAGGAACGATCCGTAGAGCGCTGCATCTAGGTCGCCATGATCCGTGCAGATGGGATCATGCACAGTTACTAGGAATACGCTTCAACCGGGCGTCAGTTGAGGTGATCTGGCACGAGGATACAACTCACCCGTCTGGGAACGTTCCTTCTACCTGTATCTCGTGTAGCCGGGGTGGAACGCTCGGTAACACATGCGTCCTCCCCAATAAGGTTTTCCCGTGCTGCATCAACTCAGCCACAGAATGCTGTCCATCACGTATACGCTCCTGTAGTTGAGAGGCGATCAGAGCGATGGCTTCGTTGATATTGAGCTGTAGGCCTCTAGCGAGGCGCTTTTGGGCTAGAAAGCCGGCCTAAGAAGATTAATAGATGATATCGTTCCATTCCATCATGAATTACGCCTAGGGAAAGTACCTGGTGCAAGAGCAACTTCTCATGTTCTCTCGGCAAGATGTGCATTCTGACTCGGAAGACTACCCCGCAGACGCTTCTCTGTACGAAAGTTGTACGAGATGGTGCGCGCACAAGAACTGGCGCCGACCTTCGGCAATCGGGCTGTCCATGTCACTTGACCAATTGAATTCAAGCTGCTTCTCAAAATTAATTCGAATTCTCTCGCTTTTGTTTTCTCGACTACAAGCAAAGTTCAGAACGTTCAACCTTGACTCAGTCAAGCGAACTTTCAATGACAGCCCCAAGGATATCTCTTCGGCTCATCGACGCTCTCTAATTATCCTTTGTATTTCCCTGCGCCACTCATTCAACCAACCAGGCATATAAAAGCTTGGTTGGCATCCAAGGACAATGTGTGGTCTCGATGAGGGCGACAGTCTGCACGCATCAATTGTAACATCACCATCTTGGGACTGACAAGGCCTTTGTTCTTGTGACGAAATAAGTTAAGGTTGACTATCGGTGTTTCTAGATTTCGAGCGCCCAACATTGCGTGCGCAATGGACGAGGAGGACCTGTGTCTGCGATGTTCCAGTGATTATTGTTCATACAATATTCTTAACTTCGGGTTAATGGAGGTTTGGAATGGAGTGACCTAGAAGAAAGGTTGTCGCGTCGTTTGCGTTTAATTTTCAGATGAGTCTATATTTGGGAATTTTACATTGACAAATCTGGTTCCGTCATCATTCCGATCATATCTGAACCTAGTCATCGCTGCCCAAGCTCGGCACTGCTTTTGTTTGGGCCTACCGAGTCCACAACAGATATGAATCCCTTTATCCTGTGCCACCGGGTCTCACAACTTCCTTTCTCTACTCATGTCTTCTCTTAAAGTCATTTTGCCTTCTTCCACTGCCAACTCGCGCAAGTGCACCTCGTCCTTCGCTCAGCCTTATCCATCCCACTCTTCACGCATGTCTCTTCGTCGTACTGCTTCTTTTCTCTCCTTGTCAGACTATGAAGGTGACGAGGATCTCTCGTCTGGACCTTCAATTTACGCAAAGACCCAACCCCCTGTCGTTCCCTACACTCGTACTCTGTACCACTACAAGGAGCAGCGTGAACGCCGCAAGGCCGTGCTTAGTCGCAGCCGTCCCGAGTTTACCATTGCTCCGCCTTCCACCAAGCAGCCCGCTAAATTAACTCTTCAATTACCAGAGCCTCGCCAGCCACACAAACAAATGGCAGGGCTCCGCACTTCTTCCCCTTTATCACCCACCCAGAAACTCCTTCCTCCCCGTGCTTCATTCCCTCGTTCGAAGCCCGAGCCAGACCTGTACCGGATCGCAATCAGAGCCCGCATGCGGCGCTCCCCTGAAGGCGCGAAGATTCTTCGCATGGGTCCTCGCATGGCTGTGTCTATATTAGCCGCAACTCGGGACCTCGAGATGCTCGTATCAACACAGGAGTGTGAGTAGTCTAGTCGTCTGATGCAACATTGTCTAATATCTCCTTAGTAATGTTCAATGACGACTGGGATATGGTTGACTGCACTGCTTGATGCCATGATGCGAGATTCGCATCACACTCTCACAAATGATCTGACGATATGGGACGACCTGAAACGAATCAGATCTATACGGGAGCAATCACATGAATTTATTGATTTTTCAACAAGGAGGTGTCTTCATTTATTGGCATTTATTGCATCTTCGTTCTTCCTCCATTTCGTCTGTCTAATATGCCGGAAGATTATTGGACGTTTTAGGCTTTAGGATTAGTTGTTGTACCAATACTTGCTTATTCTCACGTGTTCCCTTCGATCAACATACCCCACACGACCATGCATTTGTATCGCATCACTCATCAATATTTACTTCTCATGACCATACACACTCCTTAGCACGATTTTTCGTTTCCAGAAATAAAGACATCACTTTTAGGCTGTGTTCCCCGTTCCACGATCGTGACCAGACTTATTCGACTCGATCATACATCACCATGACTCGCTACTTCAGCACCTAACAACTACAAAAAAGTAAACAAGCCAAAGCCCTGCAGCCACACACGCCTCATCTGGATGGGTACATGATCCGTCTATTTGTCTATCAAGGTACTGGGATGATACATCATACAAAGGGTGTACACCTCCCTAAAAGCAAACGACTACGTAACTGATCCTGGTTCCCCAAGAACAACAAACGTGCGTCGTCATGACCGCGAGGTGAACTTTGCAAACAATATCATGATGGCCAGGGCCCAGTGCTCGAACTGTTCCTTGGATACAAACAGCAATGCCTGAGAAAGTACGGCTTTGATTACCTGCGCGGACATCCCCTGTTCATTTCGGTCAGCGTGGAATAGCGAATATTAGATTGGAAATACGGACCTGATACCACCCAACAAATCCTTCTTTCCTCAGGACCCTAAGGAGGAGGCTGAGGGCGCCGACATGTATTACTTTGGGTTTGGTGTTTCCATCTCGACCACCAGGCAGACCCTTACTCTCTGATGCATCCGTATCAGCAGAACGGGCCTGAATTCTAACCTTGGCCATAATATATGGATAAGTTACCTAGGGAGCGATGTCAGGAGACGTCACTCAGCCACCCAACCACGTATCAGGCTCACAATAGTAGCGAGCGTCTTGCTAAACGCCCCAAGCAAAAATGACGTTCCTGGAGTCAATTTACTATTTGCGGAACTTGCGAGCAACAACAAGCTCTTGAGGCGCTCATAAACGCCGTACGTGATAGCAGGGTTCACAGTCAGGACCATGCCGGGCTTAATGCCCAGCCATAACCCTGTGACGCCATCCTCGCGAATAATCTCACGAGCGACAGCTACAAGAGACTCGTCCACTTGTTCCTCATCTTGGGAGGACTGCGAGGACTCTCGGATAGAGCGTCCTACTTGTTGTCGAGTTGCGATCACCGATACGGGAATTGTGAATATTTGTGATAGCGCGCCTGCGGCTGCCCCAAGGGAAAGTTCAGCAGCTGTAGATAGTGCAGGAGGTTTCGATCCAGGAGGCAGCTTCAAAGTCATGCGCTTGATGTATGATGAGCGCATGAATGAGTAGAAGAAGAAGTAGGCATATTCTTGGGATAATCAGCTCGATAGGGAGTCACATAAGAGGCAATTGAAGACGCACGCATCGAGAAAGTGTTGAGCATGGTTGCAGCAAATCCTCTGTACCACCCCTTGATTCCCTCTTGTTTGAATATTTCGAGCAGCACCGACAGCATGCCCAAGTCATCCTTGCGCTTTCCTCGCGCAGTTGATGAGGTTACTTGTATCCTGGTCTTAACACTGCAATGACATTAGAACCATATCTCCTGAGATGCGACCGCCGACGCACACATCAAGAGGATATACCACACTGTTGACGTGTCAGGACAGCTGGTGGGTGGGTACTTGAGTAGTACTTACGCAGTACTGAAGCAAGCTCCAAGGGCGCCAGCCAATGCAGATGCAAAGGGCGTTAGCTGTTGCACTTGCTGGGACTGTGTTGACATAATGGAAATCAGACTCAAACCACAGTCTCAGAGGAGCTCGGGATTGCCGGCCCCAGGACCGGCACATGAATTGCCGACTGCCGGGACCACTCTACACCTCTGTGTCTTCCAAACGGTGAGATCATCTGTTGTAGTCCAATTCATTTACAATATTCATGTAATTTTACTCTTTTATAAATGAGTGCCTGCGCAGTCAAGGCCATCGCATTGATTCAGTGTTACCTGCATTCGTTTCCATGTGATTTTGTTTGCTATCACTTTCGAGGTTGTGGTGTGCATTAGCTACTAGAAATGAGAAACTCATTAGTGCTTGCAACCAAATTTTCGCTATCGTTGAAATCTGGCCCGCGCTATTGTCAACTGCTTCGAAAAGCTGCAAGCATGGTGCCTCAGGCTCGTCCTAATCATAATCAGGATCTACTTCACTGCGATCCTCGTGGTTCCAGGGGGATGGACTCAGAAGCCCAGCTGGCGCGTACATGAGTTCCAACCATCATGCAGTATCCAGGCCCCGCTGAACTTTTACTGCAAAGCCGGACAGAGCTGACTTCTCGAATATATGGCACTGTTCGAACTTGAAGCTTGAAGGCGGACACACACGGAATCCAGGTCAACATCTGTGTGGGTCATATCTGTGGGTGTCAGAATTCGGGTCGTATAATACATAGTAACATGTCCTTCAGCGGTTGTTTTTGTATCATGCTGTAGACTCCCATGCTTCAGTAGTGAATTTTCATGTCATTTCAAAATTCAGACAGCCAAAGTCTTGAATCTAAAACGCACTACAATTTTAGCTTTCAAAAATGCAGTTTGAGACACCAAGTACCGAGTGAAATTATATTCATCATGCGAGGTCCTTCTAGGTGCCGATATATGGACCATGCAGACTCCAGAGCATACGGCTAGTGACAAGTAGGTTGGTGGTGCTATGTGAACACCTGCAAATTGACGCGTCCTGCACGCTTGGAACATCACGGCAATTACCGCAGCAGCCCAAACAGGGCGTCGCCGACTCGTCCCAATTAGAAGTGTTGGATGTCCCCTCCCTTCATTCCGACTCATGGCGCCGTTCTACCCGCCAAACACAGTCCTCAGCGGATTCAAAGAAAGACCGGAGGCTTTGCTTGTACAGGGCAAGTTCTCTCGAGTATGTTGCAGGCGTAGTATGATCAATTATCGTGTCTTCAGGTGACAAATTGTATGTTGGAACAGCAACAGGCAGTCTCTTCATCTACGAATACAACGAACTTTCAGGTATGCTACTGCGGGATGATGATAACGCTGACATACTCATTTTAATACCAAGAGAATAGATCAACTTTGGTGGACACTAAGAAGGGGCTGTCTCGTAGACCCATTGACCAGCTGGGCTATATTAAGGATGTAAATTCTCTGCTTTCCCTCTCCGGTGCGATCAATAACATAACCATTTCTGTCAATTGTTGTGAATTGAGCGTATCCCTCAGAATCTATACCGACTCTATATCCTCTTCCGAGCTTTACTCCGCCGACACCACTTACAAGGGCCAAGGGTGCATTGACATTCGCTATTCATTCCTCCGTGAACAATATCGACCCCAGTGATGTCCAAGGTGGAGCCAATGCTGTCAACAGGGCAGGCACGGTTCCTACGATGATGACGCAGCTTGTGGTCGGGTGCCGGAGGAAGGTAGTCATATACACGTGGAAAGATGGTGAAGCACAGGAAATCAGGGTACGAATCTGTTGCACTTGTGGGACCTATCTAAGCCGACACGTAGGAAACTATTCTTCCTCACTCGCCGCGTGTTGCGGTGTTTCTTGATAGCGATAATGTTTGCTTTGCGTACTCATCTACTGAGTATGCACTGTTCTCCATCAGTAAGCTCACGACACTTGACGTAATCACACCTATACCCGCGAGCATTTCCATGGGCGCGTTTTCTGGGCTTTCTGGGTACATGACCCTTGGTCTAGGAGCCAAAGCCAAACCTGGGTTGGTGCGGCTTAGCGATACCGAGGCACTCATTGTCAAAGACAGTATGTTACAAGTGTTATATTCGATACAATGGAAAGCTGAAGCTTCCTTCAGATCAAGGGTTTATCATTGGCACTGATGGGAGGCAGACTAAGCCAGTGACGATTGATTGGCCAAGTCCACCCGATGAAGTTGGTCAGTATTTCAATCTGCCCAGTCCCTGCCAGTTTTCTGATGATTCTTGTCTAGCCTTCGTCAACCCATACATCTTCTCAATACTTCCTCCTGGTACCGTTCCGGTACCGGAGAACGGAGATACTTCCCTTCCATCTGGGAGCGCTCTAGCTGCCCCTCAGTCATCCCTCATCCCCTCTCCGGTTGTGCAAGTCATATCGTCACTAACAACGCAGTCCGTCCAAACTCTTCCCTTCCCACCCACATCATCGGCGTCCTCTGCCGCCATTTGCACAATTAGACTCTTGACATCTTCTCCTGCCGCCAAGGCACCTATCTTTCTTGTGGCTACTCCGAGCGACCGTACAGTAGCTACTTCTGAGGGCAGCTCGATATGGCAGATCCGGATGAAGTCGTGGGGAGACCAGATTGATGAACTAGTTCAGCGCTGCCTCTATTCCGACGCACTATCATTGCTTGATACTTTAGACCAAGCTCTTTTACCGGACAAGGTTTGTTTTTCATTATACATTGGCTACCAGACATGACGCCATTTACCTTCTGAAGGATCAACGACGAACCCACATTCGTGCCCTTCACGCCGTGTCTCAGTTCCGATTAGGAAAGTTCGACGATGCAATAAATTCTTTCATCGAGCTTGATCTCAACCCTGCCAAGGTTGTTGCTCTCTATCCTGAGCGCATTGCCGGACGCCTTTCTGTTCCTCCAGATGACTGGATATCACTGTTCGGAGGTCCTGCAAACCAGCAGTTACTCACGTCCAAGAACGATGATGCCATGTCAATAAGGTCCCAACATGAGGGCAATGAAAGCAAAGAGAAACTTTTGGAGTCGTCGCCATCCCCTGCGACGCCAGTTAGGGCTGCTGTTCGTCGGGGAACCGCCTTGGTGGCGCTCTTATCATCTTCGAAAGACAAAGACGATGATGCTGTATCTATCAGCGGGAAGAGGAAGGTAAAGCACGTAGGTCAGTCAGAAATTTTGTCTTCGTTGACTCGTTGCGTCAACAATTTTTCCAGATGACTTCAGCCGGTCGGTGGACTCTCTATGGCGATATCTTACCGATCGTCGTCCGAAAGTTGCAGGCGCACTCGCAGCAGTACACATTGCACCAGCTCAGTCTCACCAGTGGCCTTTCCTCTCCGAGACATCGACCGAAGAATTGTTTGCACTGCCGAACATTCCTTTGGCTCTCTTGACTCCAGGGCAACTTGTGCGGTTCGCGCAGATTGTGGACACAGCGCTCTTCAAGTCTTATCTTGTGACTCAGCCAGCCCTCCTCGGTGCACTTTGTCGATTGGCCAACTGGTGTGAAGTATCAGAGGTCGAGGAGGAGCTCCGGGCACGAAAGGTGCGTCGAATACGCGCACGTGCTCAATCTAAGCATTTATTAACATTACCAGAAATTTGCGGAGCTCATATATCTGTATAATGGAAAGAAAATACATGCCAAGGCTCTCAATCTCCTCCAACAGTGAGCATCTATGTCTTTTACGTGATTGGACTTGCAGACTAACAACCTTGCCTAGGCTACGTGAGATGGAAACGGACATAACAGACAAGCTTGATCCTTCTATATCCTACTTGCGAAAACTTGGTCCTGAGTACATCAACCAAGTATTCGAGTCCTCCCGCTGGATATTTGAAGAGGACCGTCATATGGCTTTTGAGGTGATTCTCATATATATTATTGTCCGGCTCGTTGCTGATAATCATCTGTCTCATCCAAGATATTCACATCTGATGACGTGGAACTCCCTCGAACTCAAGTAACGGATTATCTGGAGAAGATTGACCCTGCCATATCCACTCGTTACATTGAGTATCTGATCGATGAGAAAGGCGAAGAGAGTCCTGCATTCCATGATCGGCTGGCAGAGCTCTATCTGAACATGACTTTGAGTGCTCGCAAACGAGGGGAAGAGGGTTAGTCGTTATTTATACTGGCCGATACTTTTTCTGACCAATTTCCTGCAGCAAAAGCGTTCGAGGTTTACTCGAAGCTCCTTCATTTCATTGACACCACTGATCATTACCGCCCCGATCGCTTGTATGGTTTATTGTCGGAGAGTCAGTTACAGAATAACACTCACCGTGAATGTATGCTTACATTCTGTAGATCTTTACGAAGCGCGAGCTGTGTTGCTGGGCCGTATGGGAAGGCACGAACATGCTCTGGAGCTCTACGTTTACAAGCTCAAGAATTATGCCAAGGCCGAAGAGTACGTTTTTTCTTCTTTCAGCTACGCTTTCGATCTCTCGTTGACTCTGATGTAGATACTGCAAGCGTATATATAATACAAACGGAGTTTCCCGAAGCATCTTCTTGACTCTTCTCAAGCTCTACCTCCGCCCCACTGATAAAGCAGCGCCGAACTTGTTACAGCCTGCCTTAGATTTGATCAGTCGACATAGTCCTCGCTTAGACTCTGTTGAAACTCTTCAACTTCTTCCTCCCCTCGTCACCGCTCATGATGTGCGCCCATTCCTTCAAGAAGCTTTACGAGCACCGATTTTCGACAGTCACGTCGTCCGTGATATACACAAAGCGCGGAATGAACAAGTTGCTAGGAAATTGATGCTGCTAGAGTCTAGGCGTGTCAGGGTCACAGATAGTAGAATGTATTTGCAATTTTCTTTCCACGCGGATGTTGTCTAATGACTTGTGCAAAGCTGTCCCCAATGCCATAAGCGTCTGGGTAGCAGCGTCATCGCAGTCCATGCTCCTAGGTGAGTCCGATGCGTTCGCCTCTAATGATGTTATCTGACGTCCGCACTTTTCAGGGGAGAGGTAACTCATTATCAGTGCCGCGATGCTTTTGCTCGGAGGCTCCTTGATCCCACGAGGATATGATGGCTATAATTCACAGCACTGGTACAACTGCTTTTATTCTTACCGAGGGCTTAGCCCTGCCAACTGCTGTGTATATTCATATCCTTGTGCATCTCTGTGATTTACCCCTTCTTCCTGTCTGGTTGGTCCTTCAGCTGTTGACCATGTGTCTTATTCCGTGGACCGCATACCATCCGGTCCGTCCTGCCATGACTCCTTCTAAATGATATACTACATTCAAAGTTCACCTTTGGAGCCATAAATATCGCAGCAACGAACAAAATTTGGTGCTATATGAGTAACCGCACAGACTGACCAGAAATAAGCCGGCACTGGTTGGATCTTACGATATCATACCTGTACAATTCGGGTGTGCCAGAAACCGAGCATCCCGTGTGTCCCTGCGCACACACAGGCATGTCTGAGACGTTTCTCCGCTCATGACTTTTCATTTAAGTTTGGGCCTAGATGATGACATCATGACATACCCGCTGGACTAATCAATCACCGCCTGGCTGTACACCTCGGCCTGCGTAATAGATAAGTATGGTGCAGTGCATTTCTATCGGTTATACTGGCCTTGTTATACTTTGCCAACCTTGATAGCCTGACGACTGAGGCAGAAGGCGAGAGTGGGGAGCACGCATGAGGCAGATCTTGTCATGACCGACCTTTAAGGAGGCGGATGGAGGGAATGGGCGCGGGGAGCGGGCGCAATGATCGGAATGATATTATGCCCATCAAGATTAGCTTGTTGTAGAGCTGGGTGGGAGAGGTGAGTTATTTGTATGCTGCGTTTCAAAGTTGTGGTAGTTCATTTTATAATTCTGGTGTCATGCCAACAGAATGTCTTAAGAGACCTCGGAGTCCCGGATGAGCTGTTACGCTTCTCGAACATGAGTCAAGAACACTGGACACTGTCTCCCCTTAATGTTCGGGCGGCTCAACACTCCGCGCGGAGCTTTGCAGGTCCCCGGCCCGGAGCGACCCTGGTGAGACTACCGCTTATATTTGATTTTATATGCTTACTTTGGTCTAAGGGAGGCACAAATGATAAGTCATCCAATTCGAAGTCAGTGCATACCGTACTGCACATGTCAGTAATACAGGCGCTAGATTGTTACATTATATATTCTCCCGGTTAACCACTCACTCTGACACATCCATTGTCTCTCAAATATGTCACCAGCCTCAGGTCCAGGTAGTCCCAGTTGGTTGCCGCTGCTCGATTCGATTCGTGTCTATAGTTATTTTATAGGTCTGTGGATGATTTGCCATGTTAGTGATCCTCAATCTAACCCGTCTGCGGTTTCTAGCTGCCTCTTCTGTTGTGGTTGCATACGACTGGGGTAAGCAATATAACATTGCAGAAACAGAATGAGCTACTAAAAGATATCCTTATGATGTTTCTACATCAGAGAACCCAGAAAAATTTCACATAGTCATATATGACAATACATAGTACATAATCACAAGCATCTGTATAATTCTGCGATCGTGTATCACATAGTATTGTTTGACTTTATAAAGGCGAGGCGAGTTTCTGACTTCGCAATATAAGCATACAATTAGCAAAAAAAAACCGAATTACTTAAACTCAGAGCTGAATGCAGGGTGGACCGAAAATGAGAGGGCTCTAGCGGTGCTAGTTATGATGACCACATCAACAGTAAAGTTGGCGACTTTCAAAGACAAGAGGGATGACTGGTGCTGTCGAGAAGGACAAAATATGTTCACCACCTAAGCGACAGGAAACCTATGTCCAGCTGAGAATCACATCAAGATCTCGCTGAGAGTTATAAAAAATGCATACTACACTAAAGTTCACAATCCA
>KN835450.1:0-31204 GCA_000827255.1 Suillus luteus UH-Slu-Lm8-n1
CCCGGCCCATCCGTCAACATCAACAAAATATATATCATTGCCATACATGGGCCCACCCGTCTCCAACGGAAATAATATGCCCTCCGGCCCACCCGTCATCATCGAGGATGTACACAACATGGGCCCATGGTCCGCCGGCCCGTCTTGTACGGGATATTATGTAGGTCGGGTGGCCCGTATAATACGGAATTTGTCACTGAAGGGGCTCGTGTTTGGTTTGGGTCAAGGTTATTGCAACACATTTCGCATCAGGTAATAATATGATTCTGTCCGAGAATTGAGACTAGTGTAATTAACCTATCAATATATGTAGGTAATTCTCTCACCATCATCGAAGAAGTCTCAGGCATTTTTGATCTCAGCATGTGAAGCTGAGCTTGAGATGGACCATGACCCTCATATTCCACTCCATCTAGAACTGTCATATCCCATACTCCAAACCCAACTTCCCATCCCTATCATCACCATCTTACCGTTGTGCATGTCACCCCTCAGTAGGATTAGCCCTGCTACCTCTGTCCATCGTCCGATTTGATATCTGGATGTCATATCCCATACTCCAAACCCAACTTCCCATCCCTATCATCACCATCTTACCATTGTGCATGTCACCCCTCAGTAGGATTAGCTCTGCTACCTCTGTTCATCATCTGATTTGATATCTGGACATCCGCAACCAGCTTATCCAATCCAATGCACAGATCTAATATGGTCCGATGTATGGATCCAATCTGATGCACACATCTGATCCGGACCAATGTACGTATCCTATCTGGGCCAATATACAATAAGCTTCATAATCCCTTTCCTGTTCATATAACATTAAACACAGCCTATTCCTTTATTCAGTATTCCTTGTCCCCAGTTTCTCGGTAATTCTTTATTTCCGGCTATGTTCCTTGATCCATTTACTTGTGATTAATCTTCAATTATGTTCTCATATTCAGTTACTTGTGATTTTAACTTCCAGCTTTTGTTAATTAGTAATGGTCTTTGCTTAAACTTCATACATAGCTTTTGGATCCTTGCTTACTTACGAGTGCTACCTATAGTATATAAGCCCCCATAACTCTCTGTACTTCCTTAGTTTAAATATTAAAGTTATTTTCTATCTCTAAAGCCTTAAGGGATTGATTCCCTTATGCTTCGACTCTACCTCATGGTAGTCTTTCCTTATCTTTGGCTATTCTAGACTTTGTCCAGATAAGCTATTCCTGTTCTTTCCTTATCGTTGACTATTCCGGACTTCGTCCTGATAGCTCTTCGTTGTCTTTCGCTTATCTGTGACTATTCCATACTTCATCTGGATAGCTATTTGTTATCCTTCACTTATCCTGACTATTCCAGACTTCATTCAGATAGCCATCCTTTGTCCTTCATTTATCCTTGGCTGTCCTGGACTTTGTCCAGATCGCTATCCTGTATCCTCTGCCCATCCTCAGCTATTCTGGACTTCATCTGGATAGACATTCTGTATTCTCCGATCCAATCTTGGACATCTCATCCTGTTCCTTTCTGCTTCAGACGTAGTCCACTGCAGCCATTCCTCTGTTGATTTCTACTTGGTATTCGTCCTGAAGTAGTCTTTAACTCTTTCTACACCTCCGGACTTATTCAAAGTAGTCTTCCTAATTCTGGACATATGTCTGGATTTAGTTCCTATGCTCCGTATATGTTTCCGGACAAGTTCCTGTAGTTCCAGATATCACGTCCGGACTTTCCCACGCTTTTCCGGAAGTCCACTGGGCACTTTCACCAGAGTTGCCTTACCTTCGGAGTTCAACTGAACTTCGTTGGATGTCCTCTGGACTTCATTCCGAAATGTGGGGCACGTACTCGGGTAAGGGGCACAGCGCACGAGCTGAGGCCAAGCCCTTCCTTCCTAATCCGACCCTCCGGCATGGTCTCTAACAGAAGCATAGACAATGATATTCAAGAACATTTTACTCTCACAAAGCACTGGCCATCTATTTACCTTATTCTATGCCTTTTTATGATGGTAATCTTGGCAAAATAGTCTCAACAACTCCCTAAAGCCTACACCAAAAGGACCTACATGCCAAGAGATTTGAGCTTGTCTTGGTTAACTTCTCATGCGACTGCTTAAGGAGATTACCAAATTTGAAGAAGCTATGCACACATATAATAAGGAGTTGGCTTTTTTTTTCAAGAACTTGGCAGGCAGAATAATGACCTATTGAAGAAAAATCCAAAGCTGGCCTGGCCTTTCTAGCCTATCTCTTTAATTACCTCAAGCTTCATTCCTTTTGGCTGTTCTAGTCTCCAGGTGGTATTCTCATTACTGCTGAACATCTTGGAGTTCCTATGCAAGAAATTATCTGCACTAATAACCACCTCAAGTCCTTTAACTGCCACATGAAGAAGAAATTTTTTGCTCACTATATGCCCTCTGGACAACTTCTACATGTTGACTTTTGGGTCCTTCTCATGATAACTCGTGTTATACCCAATTTTCTGACAGTGCGGGAAGACCAACAAAAACTCACAGATTGCAGCCAAAATATGTGTTGATTGTCAGATAAAAAACCCAATATGGTACCCGCAGAATCAGCAGATGAGACTTCACCTCTCTTTGATGATGAAGAGATGCTCTGAGATTTGAATAATAATAATAAACTCAGCAACAACGAGTCAGCACAATGTTAAACCTAATGCTTAACCACAACTTGAAGTATTCTATACTGGTGATTTACACATTTTTAATGACAGAAACATCCTGACTACATGCATATCTCTCTGCACTTGCAACTACATCCCACACACTTATTTCAATGTTGAGACTCCACCAGAAACTGAATTTTACAACTCCAACTCTTTCTTCAATGATGGTTTTGTATTCAACTCAGATACTATCATGTGTGATCTTTCAGATGATATTGGTATCCTCTATTCATCCTTCGACTCAGGCTCTAGTAGTAGACTATCGTTTTTACTCAACTCCATCATACTCACACCATACATTATCATTCCTGTCATTCAAGTCTCTTCTTCTAGTCCAGAATGAGTTCCAGTACAACTCTCTTAAATGAGCAGGCCATCGTCCACTAAGAATGCCTTATACTCAAGGATGCAATAGTTGACTGTTTTTGCCAGCTGCTCATAGTCTCATCTCACTTGATACTCTTTAAACTATATATAAATTCTGCAGTCCATGGTAGGTTCACCAATACCCTACTATTGCTACCAATTTCATTACCATGCTCACTATTGCCACTTGCTTCCACTTCATAAAACATCATTATTGACTTGGTGGATAACCATACAACATGTCTGCAGCCTTTTGCACTGTAAAAAGAAACAGCAAAAAGAATCCTATGGTATTTATTAGTTATCACCTACTCACTCATTAACATTGGACTTATTAAACTGGTAAAAGTGTAAGTTTGCTTCAGAACATCATAATGAGTTAGATAACAAAGATTTACACACCAACAAATCACACTTGCAGACAGTCTTGGATAATCTTCAGAGGCCAAAGTGTATAATAAATGATTTCTTCAAGAAGGTCAAGCAAGTCTCTTTAGATATCCAAGTAGCCAGGCCTCTCTGCACATTTGTGGTCGGTGCAATAGCAATCCATCTAAATTTCAATCCTTCAATAAGTCATATACCAGTTAATATTGTTGCTAAAAAATTCTCTCTACCCAACTTGTGTGGAGCACTCACTGACTGTATTCAACAAAAGGGTATGGCTTAGAACTTCCACTCCCTAAGGAGACAACACCAAGTATTGCCTGATACATCTCTTCCATTTAATAACCTTATAGTCTGGTTTAAAGTATGTGTGCAGCAGACATTATACCACAGCTTATTAATCACTCCTCCTGCTCTCACAGTCAATATGTCTCCTCTGAGTGCAACTTGGAAGTATAGACACTATGACACTGCTATTTTTGCTGTTGATGACACCAGATATGAATAATGACCTATTAGTGGACTGAAAGGTATGTTTCTCAGATGTCTATTTGTATACTGTATTTGAGTTTAACATCTGAGCAACTTGCAGGCCATGATGTTATTGAGGTACATCTTATTATGCAAGCACTTTCTCCACAAGGAAAAACCAGTATTAGTATCTATGCCTCATCATTATGGAAGCTTGCCGGAATGCACAATACAGATGCATATTTTAAAACATATAATGTGATTAGCAGGGACTTCTTCAGTGATATCCTCCCATTAGATTAACTTTGTTCTTTTGCTCACATCATCCCTTACTTTGGTTGTGCTGCTGATTCTGATCTAACTGTACAAAATAGTACTCATCTTGCTCAGACATTTTTCCTAAATAAATATATTGATAAAGACTTCTACTATACTATCTTGAACTAGTAGTTTTTTGCATAATAACTCAATTGTATTGAAATACTAGGTTAAAGATTTAGATTAACAATTGAAGAACTCTATGTGCTTGATATATAAGGACCTGCTAGGTATCACTATATAGTACTATCTTAGGCACATGGCTCTTAGCTGACTAAACCCCAGTAAATGGAGACAATTGGTCATATCATCATACTACCCTCTCTTAATGTCTGTCACTGGCAATCTTACTGGCATGGCTTTTCCAGCTCTTTATTCTAAGCTCTCAAAATCACCATCAACCAATTTGATTGACCCTTCTTAATTATGTGTATAACTCAAGTTCTTTATATAATCATGTTCCAAAGGATACAGAGCTTCAAGATAGCAATAAAAATAAGACCCAGAGCTCAATTTACAGACTTGGATAATCAGGGTTCTTTAAGCTTAGGTTAGTATCTCTCAGATTGCTTACTACACCCATAAATATTCTTTCCGACTATCATAAACTTGAAGACCAATTATCTTTGAAGTACTCCACTATCCTCAACCTCATACAATTATAGGCCAATCTACACATTAAGTATTATACATTTATATTTACCATTATCTAAGGTCATCACCGATATCATACCTACAGAGTATATGGTAGTGATAGCATTTACATTGGAAGAGCAAGATTTTGAAGTCAGAGCAAAGTAAATGCCAGATTAGTTGAGTTGTATGCATACACTGATAGAGTCAGTGTATACAGCTGCAGAAACATATGCCCAAATATTAATTTTGCACCTGCAGGAGGAGTGCCATTTTCAGCACCTATCACTACAACCTTTGCTGGTAATTAAGGGCCTTGACAAAGAGAAGGCAAAGGATTTGTCTGCATCAAAATATAATAGCGAGTCAGCTTCTTTTATGAAGCCTTTAGTGAAATGGGAAAATTCCTGTAGAAAAGCCAGGCTTTCTTGTGGGCTCTAAACCTAGAGCCATCTAAAGTTATATTATGAGTTCCATGCACAATGATAGCTGTTTTCAGAACGATCCCTTCTCTGATTGATTATTGTGTCTAAATTGAGTATAATGTTACTCTAGTGCCTGTGTGTGCCGGAAAATTCAGTAACTCTGGCTATGGTAGAATGATATCCAGTAACCAGTATGTCTGACCTGTCTGACAGGTCTATCTTGCGGTGTTGTGTATGACATGGCAAGTGCTAGTCCCATCTAAATTTGGAGATATTTAATTGGAAGATCATTGATTCTTGAATGTACAATAATCAGTGACTACGAGCCTGTAATTGTATAAGACTTCTACATTGATGGTGCTGCAAGGTTCAGGTACTCTCTGGACACCTAGTGGAGATAGTATACAGCACAGGTCCTTATTAGAGTCATTCTGATACCATCAGTATGTGATGCATCCTATAAGTCTAGGTAGCTTTAACTATGAGGCTGCTGATGTCCATGCTGCCAGCAACCTACTCCACCCTCTCTATAGCCTTCCATGTTATAGAAGTTCATCAATGAACACAGAAACAAGTGGGCAGTAATAAGTAGAAAGACAGAGGGGCAAGGTTATGTTTGGGTAGCCGTCAATAACTGGTGCCAAGAGTAGAGCCAGTACCTGTCCCTTTAGTAAGAAGATCAAATAGAAGTTTTCACTGTGGGATGCTCTAAGAAAATGATTGAACACTTAATAGTGACTACTGGAACAGCAAACAACTATATCATGCATATATTCCACTTACTTTAAAAATCCCTGATTTATCTGTTGGCCATTGGATTTCAGCTACTTAATCAATCATCAACTATAGCACCACTTCTCTTCTTACACTCAACTTTCTTATATTATCTATATCTCTTTTGTATATACCTATCCCTTGACCACTTGCAGCTACAGTCTGCAAGTGGTTAAAGATAGTGTTACATTATTTTTCAGTTGCTCTCAGTAAGTCTTTTGTATTCTTATGTTACAGTACTAACTTTTTATATATATACAACTATCATTTAACATATATAGTAGGGTTAATTTTGTTTTGTTTTGTTTACTGACTCTTGCTTTATTTTAGGACTTTTTGGCTATCTATGTCCCCAGAGACTAGTGCCTTAAATGTTTGGATCTGGGGGATTAAGTTTTGGCTATTTATGTCTCCAGGGACTGGTGCCCTTACTTGGGATCTGAAGATACAGTTTTTCTTTTCTTATTTTCCTACTTTTTGACCTCTTGCAGCTTTTATGCCTCCCTTGGTTTGTTGAGCTACTCATTTTATGTTAAGTTTTTTAAAACTTTCTAACCACATTTTGTCTCTAGCTTCCTTGATATTTCCTTGGTTTACATCTGCCTGCCTGGATGATTGAGGCAATCTTTTCGTCTCATTCTTTTTCTTATTAACTAATTGCTTTTCTTTCTCTAGCTTTTTATATCATTTTTGATTTTACCACTCCTTAGTGATTTTAAACTAGTAAGCACCATTTTATTATTTAATATCATACTAACTTGTATGACATTAGATTATTAATTACTATGTATCTTACTTATCTTTTTACCTATATTTTATACTGTAGGGTGCAAGGCTTGGATGGAGAGGGCTCCTCCATCCTTATCTTGCACCGCTTACCTTAGTGTTTGTCTTTTTTTTATTTTAACAACTTGTACACTTTATATTAAATGAAGCCACTGCAGTGCAAATGTATTGCTACCCTTTATAGGTATTTTAATGTTATGTGATTTACATTTTTTGTCAAAAAAAAGAAGTCCTGTAATATAGTCTTTAAATGATATGCAATCTGATATTTTGGTTTGTCCGGGTTTGTGATATAGTTTTCTGCCCATGTGTAGGAAAGAAATGACTAAGGTCTAAGTTTTTGAGTGCAAAAATGTATTCCTTCCACCAAGTTTGTGGAGCACTGGACTGAGTTGAAAAAAACCTAGTGCTACCGGTATCTGGACTTGGAGAATACTCCAGTCCATGCTGCTTTGATATAGGCGATACTCAAATTCCTGAAGTACTGGACTACTCATGTTTTCCTCTCTCTATAAGCTCTGAGCCTAATCCAGAAACCCTTTAGGGTTGAATATTGTCTATACAGACATAGCACCTAGGGAGTCAGACCCAACAATATTTGAACTCACCATGAATCTTTACTGCAGTGTAATTTGATGGATTGTCAAAAACACTGAGTCCTTTGGAGTCTTGGTGCCCATGAAGTTGGTTTGGGTGTTTTTTCTGATAACACAGTAAGAGGGATAGCAGAAGGTAGAGCACCCATCAGTAGCAGGGGTGTGTGTTGAGACCTAGTGAACATTGACAATATTTAAGTAGATACGTGTAGATAGATATCTAAAAATATCACTATCCAGGTTAGGTGCTTGTAGTATCGCTGCACTCACCTGCCATCCCACTCATCCCACTGTCCCACCTTGTATCCATTACTCCTCATCCACATTATCACCAGCACTACTCCCTTCAGTAGTTCTAGCTGAGTTGAGCTATAAAGTAAACCATTGTTAGTATCAAACTAGGCTATGATGAATACTACACACCTAAAGAGCCACTTTATGCTTGTATACCTATAAGTGTAGTAGTCAGTAGATAAATGAAATCAATATTAAAACCATGTACCTCTTTGTTGGTGGTTGATAGGCCATTCCAGAATATTACAAATACATTTGTTGGTTCTTTTGATGGCTATTTGACTGTCATTTGATAGTGCAAAGATTCCTAGAATAATAATAGTGTTAGCCTGACTTACTATGATAATAATAAAAAAACATACCATGTCATGATCTTTGAGCTTACATGCATAGGCTTTGTGTTTAGATGGTGCTTCTTGATGCTATTAGGCTTTGCTTTCATTATAATCATGGTCCTAGCTTGGTTGATTAGTTCAGCCTTTATAGCTAGTAAAGTTGTGTTAGTGCACAAAGATAGACTTGGCAGTATGAGAATGAGGGTGGTTCCAAAAGATAAAACAGTCAGAGAGTTGATGGAAATGGAAGGGGGCATCCGGTTGATTGATGTGGGCCTAGGTTTCAATACAACATTAGACCTATATTAATAGATCAATTAGACCAATATCCAGAAGAATTAGAAGAACTCACAGCAGGTTTTTGATCTAGTGATTTCAATCAAGTCAAGTCAGTGTCTAGATTGAGTGTGTAAATCGAACTCACCTCAATAGTGGTTACTTCTTTATCTTTGCCTTTGTCTATGTGTAGTGGTGATGTTGGTTCACACTCAGGTAAAGAGTGTTGTGGTATAATAGATATCTGTAGATAGGTAGGTTAGTAAGCATCAAGTACTAAAAAAAACTTATCGCTTCATAGTTCTTAGTGATAGGCTCAATGACAGGCTGATCTGTTCATGCTTACTTCTTTGAATGATTAGATTTGTGATCTTGATCAGAATTAAGCCTACGCTTCTGAATGACTGATGATAAGGTGTCTTCTGTGAGATCTGGGCTACTCTCTCTATGCTCAGCCTTAATGTGTTGGGGGGTTCTTTTCTTCACATGGCAGTCAAACCACTGTAAGTAATTGTTGGTTATAAAACTAATGACCAACAATTGTCAGCACACAGATAAAACTTAAAATAATATTTGCATAGTATGTGAATCAGCCAGTGTAAGACTTGCAGGGATGTTTGGTCAATAGAATCTGGGGCAAGGCCTTGAGTATCAAGTTACCAGAAGCTTGAGAACATGATGTTCTGGATTGTCTTAGCACATTGAGCCAAGACATATACACCTTGCTCATCTTGTAGGCATGTGCACACTATATTAATACCTTGTACCATGTGCCCAGACCCTTAGGATGAGCTTCCAGAAGTTCCAGGTACTACTGATGTTGTCTTCCTGCCATTCCTTCTTTATCCATGATTTGATAGAATAATTCTTTCAGTCTAGTTCTTGATTGTATTCTGTGGAGACAATTCTGTCCCCTATAGAAGGCTTGTTGTCAGTGATGGAATTTGAGGTGTTGGAAGAGGGCAATGATGATGATGTTGAGGACATGGAGCTTGTGGAACCTTGGATATTAACGATAACATTTCTGTAATAATTTTTTATGTTTACATATGCGGATATATTCAATGGAATTGACTCACTGTAAAGTCTGGCAGGTTGCATTGAGACAAATGTTCTTGTTGATAAGCCAAAGTCTATGGTGTAGCCTCAATACTGTGATTAATTATAAGGCCATACTCAAGCATTTTTTTTTTTTTTTAATTCAACTGTTGAAGACATTAACATTGTTATCTGTAGTTGTACAACTACAATAAGCGCTTGATTTGTATTATATGAAACCCTTATTCTATGCTATGGGTTTGTTGTTACACACTGCTAATCAATTGATATTTCTTGTACTTGACCACCATCATGTCTGCACCAAGAGCTCATCGAAAAGTAGTGCAAGCGAGTGTGCTATGATCTCTTTGCTGTATACTGACTCATGATCATTGATTTGCAGAATGTTCTGATTGTTTGACAATCGGGACTCAATGTTGCAGGTCGGTCATCAAATGACCAGCTCAGCTGCACATCAGAGGTCCTGCAATCCATCAGCACACCTGAGATACCCCCTCACATATTTCCTCCTCCCATCTTTTCAAATGATGGATATATATCAATGTCTCCCAACCTCCAGGGTGATGTTCCTGCTCTAAGAATGTCTCGTTTCAGTGGTATGGCCCCTCATGCTACAGGGCCAGATTGCATCTAGCACTTGTTTACACCTAAGGGTGATGTTGCATCTCAATATCGGATGGTGTACACTTACTTGCCTCTTCATGGAGCTGAGAAATTGCATCAAGAATATACAGATGGTGTGGTCTTTGTAAGTCTCATTTTCTATCCTTTATATTGTGCTTACATTTATTTTAGAGAGACAAGACTATGGGAATCAAGAAATCTATGACACAACAATACTCCCTCCCACCTGTCAGACCTCCGAGGGAGTCACTTGTGTCTGATTTAGATCCAACACCAATTGCTACTGCCTGTTGCCCCACTACTATGGATACATCTGTGGTGTCTTCAATCAGTGAAGCAGATTTGAAACCCATTGTGAAGGATGCCAAGAACTCTGTAATCGTGGAAACACTGAATAAGTGTGGTTTCTATGATTCGTCCAGTCGCTTGACTGTAGTGCAACATACACTTACTAACACGTATTCATACATTATTACCAGCAGTGAGTTTTTTGTGCTATAACTATTACCAAGCACTAATAGGATCACTATTAGATCAAATGATCAAATATTGGGTCTCTGAAAATATTTCAAAGCTATACAAGTCTGCCATCACACCAATGTCTACTATTCTCAATCACTTCAAGCAATCTGCACAAGATCTCATTGAAAATTTATACAACCTCATACTATCAATTTGGACCAACTCAATGGTCCAAACAAACCACAACCAAACAACTATCAAGTTTCTGACCAGCAATGACAGTATTAATTTTATATTTGGCAATCAAATAAGGGTAGGTACTACAATTTTGTAAGTGCTATTGTTTTGAGGATGATGAGACCATTGATAGCTAGAGGACGGTCAAGAGTTTTATTTCTCATTCAAATATGAAGCAATTATACAAATTGTATTATGTGCTGCCTTTTGTGATGGGTATGACAAATCCATTGACTCAGACACCAGCCTCAACAACATCATGGCATTATCGGCAATAGCTGCATGTTGCAGCCTGTGCAAGTTCTCAACTGGTATTTTCTAAAAAAATTGACTTCAATTATGCTACTTTTCACAGTATGTACATGAGACTGATGAAATTCATTTACAATAATCTTAGGGCCTCTCCAATGTTGCTATCTAGGTGGAAAACATTATATCAACTTCTCCATAATAGATCTCATTAATTTGTTGCATGCCAGCAGTAATAAAAGATTATCTTTGGTGTATTGATAAAAATTTCAAGTTATCTTTATCAAATTCTACTTCCACCAATCACATGGCTTTGATACTGAAGTTGTAAGCATTTGTAAGTGTTCGTAACATGCGTAACTAAGTGTTCATTTCAGTCGTTTTGTAGATGTATTATGTAAATTAGTAAACAAGCTGACTTAACACCTGGTTTTTTATCAATCCAGAGCTGATTCATACCTAGTAATCTGGCCTCCCAAAAGGTATATAAGTAGCTCATTTTACACCTTGAAATATAATCTTCCCACTTGAAACTTATCTCCATACTATTAAGATTACATAAGATTGAAAGTGCAGGCCCCTTGTGATTGCCTTAAAGACACATTGATTGCATAAGCCTTTAACTGTATATTACTATATGAGAGTTGATTATATAGTAAGGTAACTTATTCTATTTTTAAGAAATGTTGCATAATATAAGGGTGTCTATATTTCTGAGCTGAGCCAGCGCAAGAAGCTGTTGTTGTGTTACATTATGTATAGGAGTGATTTGGGTTGTTTGAGAAGGTCTGTAGATCATCAGTGACACAGATGCAATCTGCCATTTCCTCCTATCATGACAAATTTCTTAATCATTACATGTGTGATGTAGGTTGTTGTTCGATTTAAATCATATAGAAACTTATACATTGGGTGTCACAGATTACGTGACTTGCTATTTTGTTTATTACACTACTCATTCACCTCTCCTTAGTCTTCAGACATCTGACTGTGACTGTGTTTGATTTCTGCAGTTGGGATCACCTTGTGCTTGATGCTAGTAAAGTGAGAGCAAGTCTCACCACATACAAGTTTACTCATAAATTTACAGTCTTGATCACTACCATGTAGTCATCCTTATTAACATCTTTGAGATTTCTGTTAAAGATCTTATATGCCAGGTATAGACAACTGCTTGTACCATGTATTTTTTGATTATACAGGACTATGATTTTGTATCATTTTTCATTTGAATCCTTAAAGTAAGCAAAGGTGACTATACATTATCTAATGTTGGTATCTAACTGGAAGAATTGCTTGGAACATGTCAACAAGTTCTCCCAGTTGAATGGCACCTTGATGGTCACATTGTTGAAGCCATTGGCAAGTGAATTTGAGACTAGGCATGCTGTGATGGGGTGCTAAATTTTCATTTTGTTATATGCCCCACCTGGCTATTGTCCCATCTGTTTAAATAGTTCTTTATCCAATTCACTTGCTGGTAGGCATTAGCATAGGTATGGGTAACCTACATGGGTTAAGCCTCAAATGTCAAACTTTGGCAGAATTATGTAAGAACTATACAAGTTTTTGTAGACAACATAAGCCTTAATCTTAAACCTAATCTCAACAAGTCATCAATCATCCCTATTATCTCAAATAGCCAAATTTGAAGTAAATGCCTACCTTACAGCTGATCTAGAGCATGTACCAGATGTCCTTGCTTGGTGGCACGAGCACCGCAACACATACCTGCGACTATCACGAATGGCCCTCGATTATCTTACAATACCTAGTATGTGTCCGACATTGTGTTATATATTAAAATTTAACATGTCTTGTAGCAATATCTGAAGATGTCGAACACATATTCAGCCGTGGTTGCCTCTTGCTCTCCTACATATGTAGCCGTCTCTCTTCTCAATCCATTTATGCATTGCTGTGTCTTGGATGTTGGAGCCATATAGGTCTTGTCAAAGACAAGGACATGTTAGCGGTAGCCGTGTTAGCAGATGTTGAAGGTGATGAAGATGCTCTCGCTGATGGGTGGGATGACATTCAGCTCTGACCTATGCTACATACATCATATGTACTTTGAATCATTCGTTTTTTATGATGATAATGACATTTGAACATTAAATGATACTGAACCCTTGGATTACCCACTATGGGTAACAAGACCCACCAAACCCACACTACCCACACTACAACCCATGACCCACCTGACCCTTGAGTGGTGGGTATAGGTAATTGGTGGGTATGGGTATGGGTTAGCTTGTGGCAACCCATGGGTTACCTATGCTATTGTCTACTTGTTGGTTTTTAAGACCCTCAGATTTATCAGTTGTTCACCTCTGTAGTTTGAGACATCTGTTTAAATATCTCTCATGTATCTTGAAGCTGTGTAAGCACTGGCTATATGATCACTCTTGCAAGGACTTTGAGCCCCTCAGTGGCCCTTCCATAATGGAGGATGATCACATTCTTTCATTCTATCATCGCCATCAAGTCTCAATGTGTATTAGGGTTTAAAAGTTCAGTTAAGTCTAGTCTTTTGACCAATTCTCAAAAGACCAGACCCAAACCAGTCTGCACAAACTTGAATTTGTACTGTAACCTGGACTAGACCCTTAGAAACCAGTTGAGCACAGTAGTAATGAGGTGTTAAGGTCATACTCTCGGGTTAACAGATTCGAAGGGCTTTGGCCTCAGCTCGTACGCTGTGCCCCTTTCCCGAGTATTGCCCTTTATTTAGGAAACACTATCGTATTGGATCCGAAGATCCAAATGTATAACATATGGATATCTGAAGGTTATCCGGATAATGGAAAGATGAGTAAGACTAATCCGGACATGTCCAGACTAGAAAACAACAGAGTAAAGACTATCCGAAGATAGAGCCAAGGATATAGACTATCGGATACAATCCGTAAGTCTCGGAGGGCAACAAGAGTTAACGAGCACTCAAGTCCGGAAGATGGAAAGAGGACAAACTAAGATGATATTCGAACTGAGGTACTAACAACTAAGTATAGGAGTTTATATACTAAATGCCTAAGGCTCGAGGCTATGTATGAAGTATAAGCAAAGTCTATCGCTAATTAATGAAAGCCGGAGCGGATATCACAAGTACACGGATCAAGGAACATACCCGGGAATGAAACATAGGTAAATGGATCAAAGAACATAGCCTGGAATGAAGAGTACCGTAAGACCGGTAATAGAGAATACCGCATGAAGGAAGAGGCTGTGATAACATTATATGAACAGGAAATGAATTAAGAAGCTTATCATATATCGGATCGGAAGCAGATCTGTACATCGGACCGGATCGAATCTAGGGTTCCGAAATCCGGATGAGAAGCGTGAATATATGGAATATGACATGAGGTTTGCAGTCAGTTGTTGACTGGTTATAGATGCAACCAGTCCATAACTGCATAGGACTAGTTAGGACTAGTTAGGACCGCTTAGGAAGTCTATGAAGTAGGGCAAAATCAGTAACCACTGTACAATATGTTTTTAGACAGGATAGTATGAGTATAGAATAACATACTAGTTTGAAGCTTTGCCTCAAAACAAACCTTGTAGTTTGCTATGTTAAATTAAGGTAACATTTGGAAGTCTTCATGCATGCAAACAATAACAGCGAAGGCCCTTGCAGGCTCTGAAATATGATATGCAACTCAGACAGACTCTTGTTCAAGGGTTTCAAAGTCACTAAAGAATTCTAAGTGGAAAAGACAGATGTATCAGAAACAACTGTTCTGCACTATAGAGCTACATGGATAGGGGTCCAAAAAGGCCCAACTATAATAGCTTTTCTGGCTATAGAGCTTTGTATGGAGCTATATAACAACTCCTCATTTTACTCCTGGCTTTAACAACTTTAAGAGCTATAACAGCTATTATTAAACTCAGTTTTCAAAAGTATATTGTAACCTTGTGCAGGAAGTGTATCCATACTGGTATCAATAGATTATGATCTTAGCAAGAGATCAGGACTGTAGAAATGTTTTTGATGAAGACAAAAGTTGTAGCCCTGGTCAAAGGAAGTCTATCCATAGTCTAATGATATCAATATGTTAAGATCCTATTGAGTTGTAAGCAAAATACTTGAAAGTAGAGAGTTCAAGAAAGTAACTTGACTATCAGAATTTTTTCAAGTGTGACAATATCAATAGATTAAGATCCTAATAAGTTATAAGTAAAACTTGAAATTGAAGGTTTCAAAAGTATCAAGGTACAGCTTATATCAATAAGCTTATAATCCTAGTGTAATTCTAATTCTATTAACCAAAGACTTGAAAATTCACTAAGTCCTGTGATATAGCTTGTTTGACATTGCTTATATAATAAAAAATATGGTAAACCACAGTCTTTTTCTATCTTTTCTTTTTCTTCCCTTCTTCTCATCCTCCTTCTCCTCAATAATTTTTGTGTTTTTGACTGTTTGGTAAGTCTTTCTTGGCTTTCTCTCTTCTTCTCCTTCCCCCTCTGACCTTCTTCTCATAGCTCTCTCCTCTCTCTCAATATTTTTACTATTTGGTGAGTTTTCTTTCTTTTCTTCTCCTTCCTTCTCTGATCTTTTTCTTCTTCTGGCTTTGTATTTTTGACCATTTGGCAAGTCTTCCTTCCCTCTCTCTTTCCTCCTTCTTCTCAGTAATTTTCGCATTTTTGACCATGTGGTAAGTCTTTTTTTTGCTTTCTCTCTTCTTCCTTTTCTGACCCTCTAGCTTCACATTTTTGCCTCTTGTAGTTAGTAGTTTATACATGTTGTAGTAATTACTTGAAATATAATTTGAAATTTTTGCTGTTTTTGAGTTTTAAGATTTACAATAGCTACAAAAGAAATCTCTAAGAACTATAATAGCTAAAAGAGTGGTAATAGTTGTTGGAATATTTCACCCAACTTTAGAAAGCTATATAAAATTCTATAGTAGGCACTTATCTGTAGATGCTTTGGTGATTTTAGATACTATTGTGACTATATAGAGTTATATAGCAGAACAGTTTTTCCTGATGTGGTCAGTGATGAAGACTCTAATGGTAGCAATGAGAGCTTCTATGAACATCAGCATACCTCAAAGAAGAAGAAAAATGCCAGGTCCAAACATGGTCAGAAAGAGAAAAGAACCACAGTGGAGATTAAAGAAGTTTGTAATATTGAAAATATTATAGACAGTAAGGTTAAGGTCATTAACTGCGAGTCTTATGCCAAGAGCAGTGAGGAAACTAAGAATTATGATGGTGAAGATGCTATAAGCAAAGCATGTTGTAAAAAATTGCTGTTAGCTCATACTGCTATGTATGATAAAAAAGGAGAGTGATCTGAGTGTACAGTATAAGGCCAATATTGTAGCTCCATTGGCAACAAAGAAACAGCAGACTAATAATCTACTTACCATGTTTACACAGAAATGCACAATGAAGTTTGTGGGTATTGATGATATGGTTATTAGAACAAGGTGAGGAAACATGCTGGAGGTCATTCGCTGGAGCTTACTGTAATAGTTCATCACCAAGGTGCCGTATTCAAGGTTGTCCAATAGAAATCATCAAGCACTCTGAAGGTGAATATGATCTTCAGCCTATTAAATGATGCAGGGAAAAATCCATGTCGAAACATTTGAATGTCCAGACTCATAGCATTCAAACAATCACAGCATTGAATCTCCAAACAATAAACACCAAACTTGTCAACAATGACCATGGTGTTTTCCTTTGTATGATGAGTCCCACATGAGTGAGGCAACTCTGCTTGAAGAATCGTTCAGTCAGTGAAATGGATTGCTACGATGTTGAGTCCTGCAACAGTCTATGCAATAGAGTGGCTCGCCAAGACAATCTTGACATTTGTAGACCTCATCCTGGTTGCAGATGACACATCTTCTGTCTTCTGGTGAAGCTTGTCGATCCAGGAGGTGATGCAGATATGATTCCTGCCTTGGCAGCCATTGCCTGAGGTAATCATTTTGACTCTATAAGTTTTAATGCTTAACCATGGTTTGAACACTAAAACATATAACATGAACTTACCATGGTTTGTGGCAGTTGCAAAGGCTCAAATAAGCCTAGGTCTTGCTCATAAGTATTGTCAGGAAAGTCTTTCTAAGGAGTTGGTTCCTGAACTGGCTGAATGCAGTTGCCTCTCTTACCCTTGGCATCCTCTGGAGGTCTGCATCTGCTTTTTGGAGTTTGTTGCATGTTTCTGCCCAAGCCATATGAAATAGTCTGTCAGTCTCAAGGAGTTGTGCTACAGTAGGGGGAGGAAGAGGTCCATGACGGTGTTGGTAATCATGCAGGTGATCTCCAATTGATTGAACTGGCATGGAATTAGCAGAAATATATATATATAACTATTGGATACTCACTTTCGGAATCATCATAGAAGCCAATTGGCATAAACTCTTGAACCATAGCATAGAGCTCTTCATTGTTGAGTGGAGGCTCGGCCAATTGACGATTAGAAGTAGTTGAACTCGCCTGGGGATAACATCAATAAGAGCCATGACATGACATGAATAAACGTACAATTTAAGGGGGCCTCTGGAGCAGCCGGAGTGACCACTTGAGGGTCTGGAGTTAATACATTCACTGACACAATGTCATGAAACATATAGATCAGACAGCATGAATTTACTCACAAGTCGTTGGTGAATCTGGTACAGCCGGAGGATCATCAAACTCAATCAAATCATCCTTGGGCCCAAGATACAAGTCCAGGTTATTGAATAGAGGGAGATCATCAGCCCCCACCAGATATGATTGAGCTGGAATTAATTCATAAGTTTTCAAAGTTAGAATACATGCATTTGTTGAGATACATACCGGGAATTTCATCCTCGGGCCTGAGATATAAGTCCGGGTCATTGAAGAGAGGGAGATCATCAGCCTGCACCGGATATGATTGAGCTGAAAGTAATTCATAAATTTGCAAAATTAGAATATGTATTTGTATTGAGATACATACCAGGAATTTCACCCAAGCCATCCAGACCAGTTGATGACTCAGAATCAGAGTCCAAGTCCTCATCCGGCCCAAGGTAGATATCATCCAATGCATCTATGACATGTTCAGTCAATGGAAAGAAATATCATAAACATAACTTACCTATGGACATCCAGGACTCAGATGATTAATCCACATCCATTAAGTTGTACTGAGTGACCGGAGGGTCAAGAAATCTGACGCCAGGTTGAGAGCTCATGATGTATGATGAACTGATGGGCTGATTGATAACTGATAACCTGGAAGTTCAACACATGGCCAGTGCCTGCTGAAAGTTGAACCACAACCAAACAAAGACAAACAATCAATGATTTTCGTTAACGTCCTTCAATTGTGTATTTTCTTTTGAAACCTCATCCCAGTGATAACAGATTTCAATTTGATTTCAAGCTTTTTACTTGTTTCATCTCAATAACAATGTCTATATACTCCAGTTCAATCCTCTTTGGCTGGTCTCAAGGCCTCCACTGCTCAGCTTGTGGGCATCATTATCTGGCTCGGCCCACTCCAGCTGGCACAGGGGAAGCCCATCTTGCTCTGACAGTACAGGCCACCACTCTTGTAGTAAGTTGTATATCTTAACTTATCTTCGCTCTCTAATATCCGGTTAGGGAGCGATTATTTGGGAGGTTGAGAAGGGGCCCTACATGCCCAGAGTTGTGGCATCTTGCTCCAAGAAGTTGATGAGGGTGAGGTCCATGACTCTCCGGGTGTGGCCTAACTGGCACAGCATCGGCTATGACGACCCTCACATCTTGAAACACTCCTGGTGCAGCAAGATTCACACTTGGGAGGCCTTGGGTGATGCTTCCTGTGATCTCCCGGTCATGGCTAACCCATCCACCGCCCCACTCACCATTGACCTTCCATCTCCTCTTTCCATTCTGTCTACTCCTGTCTATTCCTCTCCTTCGATCCTTCCCTCTCCTCCTGTCCCTCCATTCCCACCTGGCCTCACCAGCCCTTCAACACAGGTGACCTCCGGGTTCTGGGACAAAGGCAAGGGTAAGGTGGTTGACGTGAGCCTTGAGCTGGAAGTTGGAGGAAGCAGAAAGAGTAAGTCTCCTCTGATTTCTGGCAACTCCTCCCAACCTTCAAAGTCGGCCATAAAGTTTCACAAGTGGGCCAAGTCCACTTGCATCATCAAGTCGAAGCTGATTGTGGAGTTGGAAGATGATGAAGACATAATTATTCAGGTATGTCATCTGGTTTATTTTTTTCATTCTCTCAATTTTTTGCAGCTGATTTCGAGTGGAGTTCCAGAGGTCGTCCTTTCCTGGCTCTCTGCACATGTTGAAGGGACACCTCATTCACCTTGTTCACCCCACTCTTCTAAGAAACAATCTTTTGGCCCTGCTTTGGTAAGTCATTTATATTTGTCTGGATCTCACATAAATGCTGATATATTATCAGCTGACTTCTGGCAGTCGTCCGGAGGTTCTGGTAAGTCAGCTGCAGTTGTGTGGAACTCACTAATGATTTGTATGCATGCTCTATTGTATTAGGAACCTTGAAGCACTCATCCGGCAGCTACAGTAAGTCTTTACTGCTTGTCTGGAACTCACATTTACACTAACAATTTGACAGGCCACTGAGGACCATAACACTGAGTCCAACACTTCGGATGGTGATCCCCCAGTCATTGGCACATTCGACATTACCGTTCCCGGCCCAGTGAATACTCTATATAATTCTACTATGTGCAACAACTCATATATTTCACAGAACAACCCCTGCCATTATTGTGTCAAGTTTGATTGGACCTGCACCACTCGGTTTGACAAGAGGAGGCATACTCACTGTATCTCCTGCATCCGCTGCACCTCCAAGAAGGTGAGATGTCAACCTGCATCAATGGGATCCCCGCCCCCACGCACTCGCACCAGGTACCCCTGCATCAGAGCGCTTCTTGCGTGGCTTGGTAACCACCTCTCCTTTCTTGCGGCATGCATCAAGCAGAGCATTATACTCCTCACATTGCCGGGGACTCATGCGGAACCAGTGGCATGAGCCATCCTTCAGTGCACAGTGGACCTTGAGGAGGGAGTTGGGATCGTTCAAGCTGGTGGGGGATTGGAATGGAATGCCTTCAGGCCAGCCCCATAGGTCTATACCGAGCTTCTCTTTGATGGCAGTATCGAAGCTTGCATAGTTGATGCAGATGTCACGTCTCTTCGCTACAGTCTCTGAAAATAATAATAATAATCAGTATTGAGTGAGTGCGAGAAACGAGACATGTACTTAGGCCTGAATTGAGGAGCTGTGTGCATACACGCTGCATGTTTTGCACCGTTTCACGTTCGTCAAGGCCTAGAATAATGTAAGAGTCAGTAGACATACATGTGAAAACATGAAGTGAAACACGCTTTGACCTGCCATGCACGCCCACTGTTCCAGTTTTCTTGCAATCTCGTTGGCCTCCATTTGCAGGACATCCTCCCAGAAATCCATCATGTTGTCCGTCCCGAACCACGTTGCCTGAGCTGTATTGTATACATGTCCACGTGAGGCAAACACACAGGCATAGATTCTGGTCCGGACTGCTAGACTATCAAGCTACGAGCTCATTAGTTGTGAAGACTTTGTAAAATAAAATAATGTACCATCTTAAAAATGTTATCAAGGGTTGACTGGACATCACGTGCAGCAGAGGTGTTCGTTGCACGAATACTCATGTTCTGCATAGCGCGGTGTTCGTTTAAGGTGTTGATATATTGTTGCTTCTCCCCTTCCGTCAAGTTCTGCATGGCAGTATCCTCCTTCACCAACATCCAGAGATCATTAGCTCCAAATTTCGCACCACACGGGAGATCTGTAGACACAATCAATAAATCAGTCGGGAATGTCGCACAGAAACTTACCTTTGTTAACTTGCTCTGCCTTCGCATGCATAAGGGCATTTTCAAGCTGTGCGCTGCAGCTGCTCTTGTAATTTTGATCCCTCCCATCAACTTCTTGACCTTCTCAACAGTCACGTCATGCTCAAGTGCGATGTCGTGCACCTTCTGCACTTCTTCAGCAAGCAGTTGTTGAATTGCATTGTTCAACACATCTTCGGCTTCCTTACGTTGCTGGGAAGTAATCTTGCGTGATGCTCGTTGGGCCTTGGCACGAGCTTTTTGCGCTGTGGTAAGGGGTTCCTACAATGCGAGAACAGGCCTGTTGGGATTCTGTGCTGCCTAGGAAGAGTTGTTGGCTTCAGCCGAATCTACACGTGGGGCAGCCGTACGTGAGCCTTCAATGGGCTGGCCATCTACTTGTGTGTCTTCAATTGTTTAATGCATGTCAGCATTGTGAGTCAGACTACCGAGCATGTTGCGCTCAAGTGGGGCCATGTTGACACTCAATACAGGAGGAATTGTTGATACAGGAGGAGTTGACATGCCCCGCCGTGATATTCATTGAGGAGAGCGCTGAGAGATGGGAGTCTGAAGTACAGTGAGGGATCATCCCAGTTCAATGACGGAGTGAAACTGAGATCAGGGAGACCAGGGTCAAATTGTCAAAAAGTTTCAGAATATTGAAACAGAGGCTGAGAGGAGTGTTGAATGTCGTGTGCAGGAGGGACTGGGCCTGTCATTCCAAGACCCTTGCTGGTATTGAGATCTAAAAGTGACTTTATTACATGGCACACATTTCACCATTGTAAGAGACTCACCTGAAAAGCCAAAGCCAGCGTCACCACACAATGGATCAGGGAAGATGAAGCCGTCCATGGATATGAGAATTTGTGCCAGCCACACTGGCAAAAAAACTGTGCTGTGCAAAAATTCACGACGCGCTGTTTGTCGACCAAAGAATGTGTCAAGATATTTGCAAAATCATATAAAAAAATTATTCACCGTAGTAATGTCGTGAATCTGCCAGCATCACGTGCAAGTCCAAATCCCCTGAGGAGGCGACTTCCAGTGATGTGATGAGATGGGCTGCACTTGAGGTAGGCAGAAAATGACCAACATTCCATGAAACACCTAGTACCTTCTTTAAGGCATTGCGAGTGTCCTGTATAAGCATCACAAATGGTAGCGAAAAGAAATTGTGAACATAAGTATTGTCTATGCTACACTGACATGATACACGTACTGATGCAAGACCATAAGATAGTTGTGTTCTAGTTGCGTTGCACGTTAGTATATTGCAAGGAGGTGCAGAACATGCGTATACTCACAAGTCTCCAATCTGCTCCCACAGAATACTCACCGCAGCTGCCCCTTGACGACGGCGCCATCGTGTGCAGGACTTCACTTGTTCTTGAAGTTGGCGACTAGAGGTGCGTTACACGCTGAAGTGATAAGAACTAATAGTAACCTACCGCACATAGCTCTCCTTCTTTGATTTTAATCGAGCCTCATGATGCTCCTCTGCAGTTTTATACTTGGGACACATGGTTCTATGGTACTTGCAGTTGTTGCAGAGAGATGAGCTGAAGCCGAGTCGATTTCTGGTAGATCTAAAGTTATGAGATTGCAAAATACACTGATTACTGAAGCACCATTCAGCGACACTTCAGGACACAAACTCCATTCTACAAAATTCTACAGTTACTAGCCTTCAGACATGCTTCTGTGGTGCTCAACAGTCAATCACACTGATAATGCAAAGGTAGGGTGTTATCATCATTTCATAGCATCCATAGATAATGTTCTATATAATCTAGAGTCCCGCTGTCAACACTCAATCTCAATCCAAATTAACAGCATTCATATATTCCAATAAGTCCTCAACCTGACCCCATGGCACATCACTTGATTGCACTGATGAACTTGGAGTGGAAGGAGGTGATTGTGTGAATGTCGAGTCGGTTGGGGAGGGAGAGTTATTCTGCGGAACATCTTGGGCGAGACCCGAAGTTGCAATGTCAGTGTTCAAGACAGCAGGAATGTTCAACTATCAGGGCATGTCAGATGAAACAGTGCGCACTACTGACAGGGACACTTACTGGGCCGGTTATCGTCTGGGTGACATCAGAGTCTACTTTGCGGGTCTTCTCACTGACAACTTTGGTCTCTGTAGCATCGACCGTTGTCTTTGTGTGGGTGACGGTTCGGCAGGACTGAGTCTGCACAGTACGTCTTGTCCATGTCCGAGTGATGGTCCCTGCGGCGTGATTCTGAGATGAAGGATCCGAAGCTACATTGATCAGTTACCAGAATGTGAGTGGAGGAATAATGCAATGTACCTCGTGGTGTAGCAGTGCTTTGATTCATGATCCTCACACAGAAACACGCTGATGGTATATGTCGCAGATCAGTGGCAGTAAGCAACAGCGCTGAAAGATTAGTCACATGCATCTGTTGAGGTGCGCCGTGCAAGTGAGTAATCATTGATCGTGCAAAGGTAAATCTATATATTTGTCAATGGCATTAGGACGCCCCAACAAACAACCACACAACAAGACAGGACTTAGCAGCTCAAGGATCTGATATGTTGTGTCTCATCGGGACCGTGTACTGCATCCGACACGAGAGGTCCTAGGCCCAAGTAAAATTGCTAAGCGGGCAGCTGGTATGAATGTCCACGAATGAGCTCGCATTGAAGGTGAGCTTGTATTTCCCAAGTGATATGATAACTGAACAAATAAAAATTACCTAGCACTGACGGCAGATGAGAAAACGCACTTGAGGCGCTTCGAGAACAGGACAACTTCAGTTTTGGGACTCACGATGACGCCGGTATGAACATTCTCAATGGATCTAAGCAAGTGGACATCAGTCATGTGGGAGGAGAGTTCCACGAGCTTACCAGAGAGCTACAGTGGCTCAAAAAAGTGTCTCAATGTTTACGTGTTTTCATGTAATTGCTTCAGTGTGAGTTGGGGTGTGGGAATATGACTAAGCTGTTAAGACATGGTTTGTAGCCCTGCTTCCCAGATTCATTTCGGCCCCAATAGCGTGGGAGTCCGATGCGACCATGGGACAATATGGTCTATTTTATTTGTTGACTCATTGAGACACTTTTTGACTTTAAATTTAACCAATACAATCCCTATAATTCTAGTACTTTGTATAACTTTGTTTTGTTCTAATCACTTCTGCCACTCTTCTAGACATATTCTCTATCAATTTAGAGTATATCTCCTTAGCAATATTATCACACTCCATTGTAACACTGTCCCACAGTTAAAATAGCCCCTATAGTGGATTTTAACACACCACAAGCAATTTCTTGAGTGACACCCAGGGATATTCAATAGGATTAATGTCTTGAATGTCTTTTAGTCATATTCCCACACCCCAACTCACACTGAAGCAATTACATGAAAACGCGTAAACATTGAGACACTTTTTTGAGCCACTGTACTAGGGGATTTCTACAACATGTGAGTACCTTAATGATCACACAACTCGTATTTACTGAGATGATCCTGGGCCAGAAATGCCAATGCGAAGTCTCACAGGCCAGACTACAGGACGAGGCATGATAGGACACGGCGGCGTACCGAGGCATTCGATAGACAGATGCCAGCCTTAACAAAGGCATACCTTGATTGGCATCTGTCAGTAAGCAATGCTGCCAGCGGCGACTGCCAGTTTTTTGCACACCATAAGAAGAGTTCTCAGGAGAACACACTGGAGATTAATGGTTCCATCCAGATCAAGGTGGTGGATGTATTCTGTATGACGTACGTACTCATGAACATGCGCTGTGCTGACATATTACATGATAGGCGCTGAGAAAGTTGCTCTCACCATACTATCGACGGATTCATTTGTTGCATCAGCCCTTGTATGACAAGGTATCATTCCCTCTTCGCCCATAAGTCCAACTACTGGCTTAACAGTACAGGCTCTCGAACTCTATCGCATCACATGTCAATGAAATCCTCATTTTTCTATTCAAGCTTATGTAAAGATGTTGTGTGACTTCCAAGGGGTGCGTACTAATGTCTTATGTCAACACCAGAACACTCAATGATTGAACAGGTTCAATTTTACCCTTATCTATCTCAGCAGTTCTCGATTGCGCTGGACGCTTACCTACAGATTCTTGCCAGTGTCAATATGCTAGTCTACGAAGCGCTTCACCATGGAGACCCTTGATGGCGCTTAAAACATGCTTGTCCAGCATGCACATACAAACTGCAAGGTGAAGTCCCCATGAAGTTCAGCTTACTCTATGCAATGGATGGCAATGACTCACTTAAGCGAGTCTTGAAAAAGTTGACGCAGGACGATCTGGACACCAAGGACAATTCTCCCTTGGCCCCACACTCATCAGAGCTACCTACCATGCAATTTGTCGGTGGTGACCATTATTTGTTAGACGACTACATCGAACAGTTCTCAAGAGACTCGCCTGCAGATATGCTATCACTTGATGACGACGAGGTATATTTTTCATTCTTAGCTTCACACTGTGCTAATTCAACTACAGGACAATCCTTGTGCAGGACACTGGAAAAATATGCGAGATGAGAAGACGAAGAAGATGTGGGGCGTTTTCAACAAGTCAGGCATATTCATGTCTATCTGTAGGCATGGTTTCTCGCTTGTCATAGCTGACATGGTCCAAAGCGGAGAACAGTACGTCAACGTTGCTCTATTTCAATGCTTGCTTACTGACTTGTTTCTCAGAGCAAAGTACCCTCTGGCGGTTGTCTCAACACTTCTTGATACATTTGGTAGTGACCTCGGAGGAGGTTATGATATCGGATGTTGCTTCAAGACCACGCTCAGCCGAAGCACACTAGGTCAACGCGCACAAGAACTCAATCACACCTCCCTCATTGGTGCCTTCCATGGACATGCTCATCAATGCCTTCGTCAGCTCGATCACCTTGCAACGTATGTCAAAGGCCTGGGACTAGAGGACCTTGAGGGCTGCAAACGCACATTTTCGAAGTCCAATGCTCTGGCCTCCTCTGTGCGATATGCAAGCACCTTTCACCAGCGTCAAGCTATCGCCAATTATTTTCAGCACAATGATGATCACAAAGTCTATGCAAATCTTAGTGAGTTCTTTGGCTTGTTGCACTATGTTTTTGATTACAGCAATGCTATCCTAGGTACATTCTTGTATAATAACTACAAGCAAGCCCTTCGTATACTCTCCGACGGACAACAATCTCTGCCAAGACTGATGCGAGAGCTTGGGGTAGAGGATGTCAGCATATTTGATGCTTGGTTAGCCGAAGAACGAACTTACCTCACATCGTTGACTCACGAGTCCAACCATGAGACGCTACAGATGGAGTACTAGCAAAAGCTGGTGAACCTTTCGGGTAGCAAGTAAGTGTTTGTCGTCTGTCCGTTTTCGAATGTTAACGAGGCCTTTAGGAGAGATCTCGATGCTGCTATGACCGCTTGGTCTGTTACTACACCAAGCACAGTACAGTTTGGACCTCGCAACATTGCATCAACAAACAAGGTCAAGACCACCCGCAGGCACGCTATGGAGAATTACGAGAAGGACTTGAGAGTTGTCCAAGAACGCGAGGCGAAGCTCGGCGTGGCATGTAGATGGGTCCCAGAAGATCAGGAATGGAAGGATGCTGGACGTCTTGTAGCCAAACATAAATTCCAACGCGTGCTCGATCACCTTGAAGGTCTCGTTGTGGCTCAAATCTTCGAGCTTGCAAAGATGAACCAAGCAGGAACAGGTGAGTGATCATGGCGCTCATATTATACTTGGTATTAACAAAGTTTTAAGGCTACAAACTTCGGAAACACATTGGCAAGGCTTTACAAGTGTGCTCGGCAGCTATCCGCACAGCACTCGACAAGTATAACACTGCTGCACGGGCACTCTCTCCTCCACGTTCCACCCTTTCATGGGAGGACATTGTTGAATATGCTTTTCTAGCTGACTTCGACCTGCTCTGCGATGCACGCAACAATATATCGCATCGTCCTTGGGCAACTCCCACTGGTCGCCAGACCATGGACACCTACTTCAAAATGTGCCGTGCATGCGAGGAGATACACCATCTCAATGTTGAAATTCACCGCCTAGCTACATATCTACACGATGAAGACCATTACATACTGGAGTGTGAGAAAAAACTTCAAAATCTGCATCCAGCACTTGCTCATCAAGTTGGTTTGCATCGCAGGATTCGCGCAAGATTCATGGCACATCACTACCGTCGCCTGGATGAGATAAGCGCACTAGATGGCTTTACAGGGTCCATTGAGCGAGGGGAAAGCATTGAACGAGGACTGGGTGCCAGTGCATCCTCCCCCACAGCTTGCATTCCCCCCCAGCTCATTGCAGATGTGCTTCCCATGCTACGGGGAGGCATTGACGATGACTTGGAGGACCTTGAGGCAGACAAGAATGATGATACCAATGGCGAGGAGAGCGCTCGTGTACTGGAGGATATTTTACAGGTGACTCTAGATGTTTAATTACTTTTCACGTAGTACTATACATACATCTATATATCAGTCAAAGTCTGCCTTCCATTGGTGCGCATCCACACGAGATACACGAGCTCGCTGTCGGCAACAGCGAGCACGAACGGTTGATGCTGACGTGGCCTCGCCTATTACGTCCAACAGCCGGCGACATTCTAAATGAGCTAATATTAGCATGCGGGGTATGGGGATAGGTGCTGACACTACCAGAACACCAGCAGCACTCTCTCTGCAGCACTGAAGGCCTGTCAGTATCTAGCCTTTATTCATTTGGCTGGTAACAACTAGAAATATGTTGTTTTAGATCTGTCAGCACACGTAGCTGTCATATCTAATTACATCAGGTACGTAGGAACCACAGGTGTTTTTACTTGATCAATCCGTTCCACCTCCCCATCCATATCTTCCCTCCCCTCTACCCTCATCAATTTGAATATGGCTGTCATGGAACCCACACCCTTCAAAGGTCAAGAATGGATCTGACATGATTGGGCTCATGTTTGAGCCCAGCCAAGCTCAGCCTGAGGGTCCACAAATGTCTGGTGAAATTGTGGTCCCAGATGATCTGGACAACCTTGTCCCAGAGTATAATTCTGTTTCTGAGGAGATGGATATTGAGGTGACTGTTGAGCCAGCTAGTGAGGAGGTTAACATGGCTACCTAATTGATTCGTGATAGATGTACATAAATGTTTTGCAATGCATGTTACCTATGGCACAACTGAATCATTGAATCACCATGAAACTCCACTCAGGACTCAGGGACTAACATTTGAGAGTAATAAGATATCTTGTAAATTGAATTCTTTCATAACATCACATATTGTCCTGAGTCCCGAGTTCCAGGTTCCAGGTTTTGGGGTTCAGGGGTTGGAACTTGATAAAATTTGATGTTATGAAAAAATTGAATTCACACTTTTCATATTTCTTTTTACACTCAAATGTTGAGTCTCAAGTCCCAAGTCCTGAATTCTGGGTTCCAGGTTCTGGGACTCAGGGTTTGGGGTTTGGGACTTGGTGAAATTCAACAATGGTGTTTGAGTTTCGGGCTTAGGACTCATACTGGTACTAGTGAAGGAATGTATTCCTTATCTAAGCACCAAAAGTGCGAAAATAGGTAAGTGTAAAAAAACAACCTCTACAAGTCTAGCCAGGAATCAGTTGTCACAGTACTTCAATTATGCCTCCATAAATTAGTCTTAATCTCGAAGAAGCCCAGATGTGTCTGGCTGATAGTTATTGTACTGTCAATATTAATGACTCCAGCACTGTAGTGATGGACTACTATCCTAGATTCCTAACAATGGTAGTGGATACAATCAACAGCAGGAGCAACCCTGATATGGCTATGCCATACCACATGGAGGTGGACAACATGCTGCTCCACTGGGCAGTTACGAGCACTGGGCAGTAGTGCCTGCATACAACACAATGTATTAGTATTAGCAACAGCAATAGCATTATTATGCAGAACATTACTAGTATAACACAGAATGGTAGGTCATTATTTTATCAAGCTCTGTATGTGACTGATTCTGTATTGTAAATCCAGCCAGCTGCAATAAGAGCAGCCCTATGAATTAATTGCCTAACCACAATATAATTAGTAATCTGGAGTATAAGTAAGTGGCCAGTAGCATGAACATAATACTTGACAAATACTGACTAGCTGAAGCTTCCTCATATTTGTCAGGTGCTTGAAGCATGTGGTTAGCCTCAACCAAATGATTCAAATAAATTCATCTATAGTCCAACTTAGGCAAACAAGGCAGTATGTGATTCAAGACCTTTACCAGCCATAGCTCCATAATGATTGCCAGCTACAGTGGCTCTGCAACCACAGAAGCGAGGACACAAGGAATATCATGGTAACCTTCTCCTGGAAGATGGTAATAGTGCAAAGAAGATAAAGAAAACTGAGAACAACACACCATTAACTTAGACTAGTAGTGAAGCCTGTGCCAGCAAAGGATTGAAGTGAAAGGCCACAGCTACAAAACTGGAGACAAAGGCAAAAATTGAAGGGGAACAAGCCATGGCTCACCTTCAAGTGCAAAGCCATTGGTCAGATGAAGACACCAAACTTTTACTCAAAACACTGCTAGGTGGTGATAGCAAATTCTATGAAGGCCTCACTAGCAATGCTAAATATGTCTTCAAAAAGGTAACAAAGATGCAAAGTAGACTTTGTTGGAAATCATGCTCATTGAAGCTTTACTCTAGATTACATAATCATGCCTTCTGTAGTGTGTATGTCAGTAGTCACATAAATTTGCTTTTTCCCTCATCAATGTCCATCCTGGTCAACTTATATTCCAATATGTTATGAGTCCTGAGCTCTAGTCTCACCTCTGCTAACTTGAATAGCCACTGCACAGTCCCTCAAACTACAACTTGAGCCACCTCCCTTCATCTGTGTGATACTACTATTGTCCTGCATCTGTGTGATGTTGCTGCCAGTCTGTGTGATGTATCCTCATTGTCCGCCTCGTCTGTATGATGAAACCTTAACTCTAACCCCCCCTTCCTTTTTCAGCCCTCCACTATGTTGAAACTTGTTTTCAAAAAACTCAGTGACACCAGCTATGCCGAATAGAGCATGTAAATGGAGGCTCTTTTGGAAGAGCAAGATCTATGGGACGTTGTGAGTGGTGTGGAGACTAGGCCCCTGTTCGGACCCAATTCGAAGCAGGTGAAAGCCTTTGTCCGCAAACAACGGCTCGCGAGAGCCAAAATCATCCTCCACCTCTCTACCTCTCAGCTCCTACATGCACGTTGTAGAGACTCGCGTCTCGCTGGGTGTACAATCTCGCATTCTCCCCCTTTCCATAAACTATACAACTCTTATCCAAAGGATTAGTCTTGCATGCAGCTGCAGTTATTTCATTCCTGCAGATTTATTGCACGCGTGTGCTTCACAAGCCAGTACTTTTGCGCGCCCGTGTGCCCTTGCAACCATCCATCCATCCATGTCCCACTGAAGTCTACTGGTGCATTTTCTCATGCTATTTCCATTTATCTAACCTATGTCCAGAAACTTGTACACACTACCGTGCCTCGCACATATATGAACCCTTATTACATATTTTCACAACTATATTTAGCTTAATTGGTTCGCGTCCTTGGGCCTGCGCGCCTAGTGTTGCTTCACCCTTTACATATAATCTACATATATGTTTCATGGTCAAGGTTGATTTTCCACTTACTTACTCCCTCTGTATAATTGCTGAGGCTCAGAATTTATTATCTTTGCATCTTTGCATCTCTCACGAATCCACCTCTAAGCTATCAGACATCACATCAGCCACCTTCCATTACCTTTCTACAATCGCCTCTTGTGTGTCTCTTCTATCCTCGCCCAACCCCACATGCGCGTTAGACCCATACATTGCATCTACACTTGTTATCACCACATATTACAGTGACCTATCTCCATATAATACGAGGAAACGGACATGCATAATATCCCGTACAATATGGGCCAGCGGACCATGGGCCCATGGTAAAAATATCCTCAACTATGATGGATTGGCTGGGGGGAATATTATTCCCAATGGAGGTGGGTGGGCCCATACAAGGAGTATGTAAAGTAGATGAGTGGGCCGATGTACATGAAAATTCGGTAGACGGATGGGCCGAGGTAGTTGGATATTATGTAGATGGGTGTATCAAGGTAGATGTGTATAGGGTACTTGTTATCACATTTACGGGTGGGCCCAGACGCATATTTAATTAGATGGGTGGGCCGAGGGGATTATAAAATATTGAATTAAATGGGCAGGCCGAGGGAGTTGTACACAATATAGACAGGCGGGCCGACGGTGGTATAAATATATACAGGTGGGCCCATGTGTATGATAATTGTAGACATGACGGAGCTGAGG
>KN835451.1:0-31181 GCA_000827255.1 Suillus luteus UH-Slu-Lm8-n1
GGATCAGGCAGTGAATTCAGAAAAATAAGTGAAAAAAAGGCCACTCATTTTTGAAAAGGAGGAAAAAGTCCAAAAAAGGCTGATTAAGTAACATGAGGTTTTACTGATGAGGAACATGCCATGAGATCTAGAACCACAGTTGATATTTTGAGCATTCCGCAGCATTTTCTTCCATGACAGATGAGTCATCAGCGCTAGCGCCCATCAACAAAAATGCGAAGTGCAATGTAGCACTACAGATGCTACATAGTATTTAGGGTATAGTACGGGTATCATCAGTGAATCGGTGACCAAACTAAATATCATAGCATTAAGCTATATCCCTGAGTCCCATGGTAGTGGGAGAGGGTTTTGTCAGATGCAAATGTGTTTTTTGCGTCAAGGAATCTGCAAGCTTATGTGTTGTGATTGACGTGTTGATTACGTTATCCTTCTGAGTGAGACATTTGCTACAGTTCCTGCTTATCTTTCTGAGACATTGTATATCTACTACCTTCAGAAAATACTTTCCTTTCTCTTCCCTCCCGCGTCAGATACTTCATTCTTCATCATTACACGCTTCTTGAAGACGTGTGGATTTTGGTGAGTTACTCCTTTTGGGCGTTGTGCATCGCTGATATGTCCTTTGTCCTTTGCGGATGCACCTTCCAAGGTGCCTCGTAATATTCCATCTGATAAACCATTGCTCAAACCTACATTTGATGTTGTGCCCCACATGCTTGAAACTGATGAATGATCACCTCTGTTGATTTCGATGATGCGTCGTACCCTGTTGAATCTTTCTGACCATTGCAAAGTCTGTGGTTTCAAGACAGTGGTATGATCCTGCTTGGTTTCACTATGACAATGCATTTTATGAGCACAATTTGTCGCTTTGAAGCTTTCTCAGCTGCTGCCAGCTGTGTGAGCTCTGTCCACTTGGAAATTGTCCTGTTGTACCAAAAAAGATGTTGTTGCAGTGGTTTTGGGTCATTTCTACAAATGGAGGATTGAAATCTCGGCAATGGACGATTCACTCTTGTTTCACCAGTTGTCTGGTACATCACACGTCTCCCTGATTGCATCTCATTTTGGTGAATTGTACAGAGATGTTGTTTCTGCTATCCTATGTCGTCCACCACCGCTCCCTCCTTGTTGTGATGTTGAGGTTGCAGCGCGCTAGGCTTCTGCCTCTTTGAATATAACCTGGTTGGATGCGCCTTCAGAAGACCTGTCTCGTGCTGTTCGCACAGTGAAAGAGCCAGCTATCTCTTTATCCATTCGTCAGTAGCGGACAGATGTCCAGTGTTTGATAGACACCTGTACACTATGGAAGAGGATTGACCTCGTGATCAGCTTGACAGAGCAGCAGAGAATGAGGGATGATGTCAAGTATGGAGAAGCTGTGAACCGGCTGAGAACAAGGGAGTGCACGGAGAAAGATGTGGACCTCTTCAACTCCAGAGTCATCAAGTCCTATGAGAACCCCGATGGAGTAGACCTGAGCATGAAAAGCCATGTGCAGGCAACAGCTATTGTTAGCACTAACAAGCTGCATGAGGTCCTTAATGCACGAAAGGCCTCTGGGGTGGCAGGCAATTCAGATGTGTTGGTAGTTTGTTCAGCTGTCGACAAGTCGAGTGAGGATATGTCTGTTGAGATGAGAAAGCAACTGTTGCATCTCAACATGGCGGCCTTGAAGGGTTCCAACATGTTGCCTGATTTTACAACGTTGGCAGTCAGTATGCCTGTCATCTTGCAAGTGTGCAATGTGTCTACTGATCTTGGAATAACTAATGGTGCCCAAGGTATTGTCTGTCACATCTACACTGAAAGATGTTCGCATGGCTTCACATATGCGACATGTGTTCTCGTTGAATTTAGCCATAGCAAGGTCAATCTCATGGGGTTACCCAAGGGTATATTTCCAATAATGCCTGTGACCTGGACATTCACCACACTTCTCAAATGCAATGGCTCACAGAAAAAGGTATGTATCACTCCCCATCAAGTACCAATCCAGCCGGCATATGCAGTGACAGGTCATTCAGCACAAGGTGAAACTCTTCCCAGTGTTATTGTGAACCTCCATGAGGGTGGGTTTGCTGCTTATGTAGCAGCGTCTCGGGCACATACATGGAATGGGCTATCTCTGACATGCCCTGTTAGTATGCAACAACTGAACAAACAAAAACTGACAGATCTACTGCTTGAGGTGAGTCGCTTCAATGCCTTGGAACATAACTCTTTAGTGAGATATTGTCAGGGCTCTCATGTTGTTGTGACCGATGCTGAAGGTGAGGTGGGGAGAAACTATCGGGTACTGTTAGTGCGCTTTGAAGTAGAGGGCTCAGCCACATGCGCCAGCGAAAGACGTACAAGTAGTTTGGCAACTCCTACACCCCAAGCTGGATTCTCTCCATCACGTGACTCTATGCTGTCAGGCTCAGGCAAAAAATGACTGCCTGATCTGAGCCCTACCGCTATATTGCCTCCTGCTAAATGAATGCGCGGATCTTGTCATGGAGTGGAAGTTGCAGACTCTGCGACTTCTGCAGGATGCAGGTGGTCTGCGCAGAACTGGTCCTGTGCGTATGACAGTACATTCATGATATTCTTTTATATCTACTGTGATGTGCCACAGACATGGCAGGATACATGGGCTGAAGGTTCTGCAATATGCGCGTTGCTTAAAAGTATGTTTAATGTTCTGTTGTTATCGGATGAGAACATCTTTTCTCAAAAGCTTTTTGATGAATCTCGTGATGCTTTCTGCGACATTCTTCACTTACAGGATTCAACTGTCTTCCCTCAGTTTGGTGTGTGCCTTATGGTGGCTTCTGCGATATTGGAGCATACGTGTGAAGAGACTGACCTCACGTTGAGGTTTCCCGGTGAATCTACTGTTGGCACATTTGAGCATATGGGACGGCTCCTTTATTGACTTCCTGTGTATTACACTTCATTAGATTGGTTTGACCCCACAATTGATTCCCTCACTTTACAAGTTTCATTCGATCTCTGGTTTGCTCGACACAATGAAGAGCTGGTCAGAACAATTGCTGCAGACTCTGTGTATGGAGGACTGATAGCGCTAGCCGATGCTCCCTCTGTGCTCTACTTTGAACTATCTCCCAACAGACGCTCCGCTGTGATACCTTCTAATCTTCTACTCCTTCCTTTCCGCATTGGTATAGCAACTTACAGCTTAGAGGGTATTGTTTACAGTGGTGGTGGACATCTCACCTCCCGTATCTTTGCAGATGGCTGCTCATGGTCTTATGATGGAAAAGAGAACGAAGGCAGGCCTCGCTTTGAACTCTCAATGTCAAATATGTTGGATCTCTCCAAACTTAATGGTTGATGTGCCCATCTTTGTGTCTATTGCAGGATATTGTAAGCTTGTGATGCTCGCAGTGGCGGGTAAGTGGACCACAATGACCTGTCGGCCATCAATTGACACATTTACTGATTCAGTCACAGTCTGAGACCTGACTGATTGTATATGGCCAAACTCTCCAGCTACGCAGCACATATGCCCAGTGCCCTAAAAAAGTGAGACTCCGAGCTGTTGCCTGAGCCAGTATACAGCGAATGATCAATCATTTTCTTGGGTTTTGTACAGGGTGCTGGGGAACATTATCACAGCAGACTGCTTCCCAAAAGGTGTCACAACAGACTCGACACGATGACAGATGTGTTAATGGACTTAGTTGAGATCTTTGATGCAGAGGGTGCATTCGTTTTTGGTGAGTCGCCATGTGTTAAGCATATGTAACACTAATATTCTCCAGTGCTTCGTTGAGGCTGTACCCGTCCTGCATATGATGTCATAACTGTGAAACACGTCAGAGATCGTGGGTGTGTGCACGCAGGATGTTACCATCATACTGTGTTGCTCACCATGGACAAATTGTACCATGGCAGGTCTCAACTCACTTGTGTGTTTGTTCATATAGACTGGGTTTAATATGTCCCTGAATCCGAACAGGTACAATAGGCGCTCTTGTCAATGAGAGGGACATTGGTGCCATATACACGGTGAGCATGCAGTTGGCGGAATATCTCATCTCAGAGGCTATGAGATTGCATGATCTTCTGTTAGAGAGAGAATGACAACTCTTGCTGAGTTATACATACAAGTCGTACCAAATCACATACTTCATACCATATTGACTATTCTTTGATATATATTATATCGATTTCAGCTCTCAGTCCGGGTCATTACAACTTCTGATTTCGACAGTTCTATCCCATTCAGATGATATAATCTTTGAGGTCAAGCATTGCTCACCCTCACATGTTTATCCCAACACAAGAAAATTGTTTCATTTTGAGACCCCTGTGGTGTTCGTTGCCCTGTCCAATCCCTGCTAGCTTGCTAGTATTTCCCTATGTAGCTTGTCGCCAATTTATCAAATACTCACCTTTTTTTTCTCTCCAACTGCAGGATGACAAATTACAGAGATCAACGTGGAACCTTGGCTCACTCTGCTGTTAGTCCCAGCAAGTGTATGCACCTGCATGTAGATTGGTGCCGGACGGACAAAGAACAGGGTGTGTTTCTCGGTCCTGCTGCATCTTGCTTGAGAACCCAACCCTTCATGGCATCCTCCAAACGATCAGCTCATAATCGCAAAGGGGCTGCTCCCTCGGTGGAAGCCGAGTTGACCCAGCCGCCAGTGCCTTCGGATTGCGAGCAGGAGGAGCCCAAGTCTCTGTTGTATGTATTCTTGCTTGGGAGTGTTCTGTCACCTGGTGCATTTTTTGAGGGGGCATCAGGCTACAATAACATCCCGGAAGAGAATAACCCTCGTCCTCTGCAACAGAGGATGGGTGACAAGGCTGAGTACTGGGTCAATGGATTCGGTGATATCCTGCATATCAAATTTGTTGCGAGGTTCTATTTTCATGGGCAGTTTAGTTGCCTTGGCCCTTATTTCAACTTGTTCGACTCTGGGGTACGTATCTATCTTTTAATATGTGCTTGAGCCTGACTGTGTCATAATATCCGACTATTTGTGGGCAGATCTACATTTTGAACCTGAAGAAAACACGGGCACAATTTGAACTCCATTTCTTGGCCCCAGACGATGAAGACAGCTGCAATTACCCTCCTGAGGCTCTGGAGATGTCATGTAGGGTACTCGATATGTTATCTGCACTGACAACGGCTGTCGAGGACAGGCGCAACGTGGGTGTGTATCTCATCTGACTCACAAATCATTACTCACTCAAGAACAGGTATTCCGGAAGCAGACAGACCTGCAGTCTCTCCTTTTCTATGCGAGAACTTTCAGGGTTTGAAAGATTGCTACCTCCTCGCCATACAGTCTGAACCGTTGTTCAAAGACTTGCCTAAGGAAGGGTCTGCTACCATGCCTAGGATTTCTCGCCAGGACATTGGTAGTGAGTGCACCAAACTACTATGTGGGAAGTTGACTGACCCTGGCCATGATCAGAGTCTGCAGTACTTTTGAGTCCAAGTGAGTAAACGCCCCCCGCCCCCCTCCACCCCCCAAACGATTATGGATGCTGACCATATGCTCTATTAAAGGCAAGGCAAAGCAGCTTGCTCAGGCTTGTGCAGCTGCAATGAGTTCTCGTGCTGCAAATACAGCCACCTGTGGAGGTAATGTGGTTGTTAAGACCTAGACTCGTGACCAGTCCTAAACTATGAGGCAAGCCGTTGATAGACGGACTGGTAAAACTGAGTTTGAATTTGGATCAAGAGCGGATTCCTGGGGTAACGTGATGTCTGGCCAATGAGAAAACGGGTTTTTTTTGACATGTCGAATAGAAAACAAATAAACAAAATAATTTTCTCTATTGACGTGACGCGACTTACACTTGTGAAATTCATGGACCAGCACTCACTCATCGAGGGCATCCGTGCTGCATCACTAGATGTACTGGATCATTTTGTGCAAGATCTTATTCAAGAATGACTCCCAACGGAATACATTCAGACACTCAGTGATATTGACCGAATGGATGCATTATGGGCGTGCTTAATTGTGTTTGTTTTGACAGCAACCATCATCATTCCATGTCAATTTCAGCTCGAAGCATCTCTCGCGACTTTGAATGGTCGAGACAGTGTGCATAATTGATATGCGGCCATCACGGAGAATTTTGAGAGCAGACTTGATGCGTTCATGCGATGAGAGTCGTGGGGAAGAGGCTGCAGCAATAGAAGAGACATCCAGTGGATCACTTGTTGTGATATCAACAAAACCAGAGTCCACGGAACGATTGAAGTCAGCATCCAGAATCCTCAAAGAACCTCGCATCCTGATTGCAAAGTGTAACTGGAGTTACAGCACAAAGAGCAAGTGATAGCAGTAGCAGAAAGTAATTTATATACCCATGAAGGGGTGGATGGATGAAGCTGCCCAATAGCTAGCAACCGACAGTACTCGATCGTCAACATTGATCGCAGATGTTGAACGAAACTTCGCAATGAGTTAACAAAAGCTCACATGGCTCTGATATTCCTAAACGGAACTTATTTGTCACGTTACCCCAGGAATCCGCTCTTGATCCAAATTCAAACTCAGTTTTACCAGTCCGTCTATCGACAGCTTGCCTCATATACGGATTGGTCACTAGTCTAGTTAAGACTGTGCTCAACGGGTTGGTCTGGAGGGGCTTGGCTTCAGCTTGTGCGCTGTGCCCTTTACCTGAGTACATGCCCCTAATTTATGAAGGGCAGATATTGTCGGCCAAGGCTGTATGAGTAGGCCGGACGAGAGAAATATGAGTTCTGGGACTATGTAAGGATTACCCAAAGGTAGGATGGAGTGGTTTAGCCTTAGGGATATAATCCCGAGGGTCGGAGGATCGAACTAGAACAAAAGTCCTAAGGACACGAGGAATGAACTGAGTCTAAGATGATATTCGAACTAAGGAAATACTACAGGTTACAGAGGGTTTATATACTGTAGTACTTCCGACGGGTATCTGGCCGAAGCACAGTCTTCGGAAGTTAAGGCTATGTATGAGAGAGTCTAACACAAAAGAATATAACTGCGGATGATCGAGAGTGGAGCCGGATATGAAATGGAACAAAGGGAACAAGTTAAATGAATAGGAAATGAATAGACTAACAGAAGGATCAGAATGGAGTCAGATATTAACTGTCAAGAAGATCCAGGCATATAGGGGTAGGAAGAAGTGCATACAAATGGGGACTCGAGGAAATGGATTCTAGGCTGGACCCGGGTTACCCAGACTGGACAAGTAAGGTTCAGGAATGGAATATGACAGTGGTAGCAACAACTATACTGGCTTGTGCATTCACAACTTCAACAGAATACCTGCGCATCTGCAACTTACATGACCCGGACAACTGGTATTCAGGTCTTGGGTCCCTTCGAGAAATGAAATCAACATGGGGCTGATGTCGAGCCCATCAGAATTCAAAGTCGTGACTGTTGTGATATTGGCTCCCTCCCAGAACTGTTTTCTTTCATGTCATGTTTCTTTTCCAAATATCTTTCTCTTCCACTGCTTGATTTTTATTGTAACTACATATATCTTCAACAAATCAATGTATGAGTGTAGCTACTCATGAATTTGCACCAGAAGGGCTCAATGACCAGTGTGTCTATCCTGATATTTGTTTGTCAGAACAAATGACTCATGATTCTCCTCATCAGAACAGGAAGCTTGGCATTTAATTGCCTGCTCAGGCACTGTCAATCGAGATCGGTGTGGGAGTACCGGGTGTTGTACTTGATCATTGCCCTTTTGCCCGCCTCGAAAGGATCACTGAGGGTGACCATTCTTCCCTCATTGACATCATGTCATCTGCGGTGCTGGATATAATTGAGCTATATGATGGGGTTGGTGCCGTGATCTTCAGTATGTTTGTCCATCTGATGCTGGTCAATGTTTTGTTAACATGTACCAGTTGAACATCAGGTGCACAGCAAACCAGTGTTTCACGCGAAGACCAGTACAGATGTGAAAGCATCTGCTGTTTCACAAAGTGGAGGCCAGCCATCAAGTCCAGTGTTGGTAGTGATCAATGGACTGTACCAAAATCCATTCATGATGGCCAGTACGTACTCAAAACCATTTCATTGGCTTGCAAACTCAGTTATTCTGTGTAGACATGATCAAAACAGTTGCCAATGACCTGACCGTGGATGAATCGCTCGAGCTGGCGAATTTCCTGGTCAGTGAAGCTAATAAGCAAGAAGACGCATCTTACACGTCCACTGATGGTCTGCTCATGCAGGAGATCCTCCGAAAAAATTCAGGATAGCGTGTCGTGTACTGTTTCTCCATGTGTATTTTCATGTGCTACACAAACAAATGACGGTACCCCCGTCCATATACTGAAATTAGCGAGAGTGTGATTGCGAGCATTTGGCTTGCATGTCTTGGTTCACCTTAACAGATGACCTTATACATGTGATTGTGGAGTGGAACAACAATTCCGAAAAGAACATTAATCTTGATCAATGCATTGGCTGTTATCTGTACTCACTCAACATGTGAAAGTCTGCGCATCACCAGTGAGCCTGGCAAAGGTTTTCCTCGCGAAGCATCTGGCGTTTGCATTGGAGTGCACTATGTCTATAATGATCAAGGGTGAGCCTGTGCACTGAATCAGCGCAATATCCACATCTAACATTGTTCTCGGTGTTTTAGCTAACCATCTTGTGCGGCGAATGCATGAATTCCTGAGCCATGATTCAGATTCCGTGTCCCAGGACAGAGATGAAGGGAAGTCAGAAGGGTCACAATCACAACATCAATGCACTCCCTCTGCAGTGGCCTCCTGTACATCTGCAGCTGTCTGGTTGTACTGCCATTAACATCTTATCAGTTCTCACCACACCTTGGATGGTGCAGGAAGTGTTTTTGTACCTCACTTTGTTGAGGGACGTTCTTGCTTGGCAGAGCTGCAGTTTGTGGACTCAACCTATTGGTCAGGTGATTATCATGCAGCACTTCACGTGCATACTTTGCCATTTCGTCAATGATCATGTGCCCGAACTGTGTTATTTGATGCATGCCTGGGGTGTGGTCATCATGGGGTCTTGTGCCTTAGAAATGCTTACAGGTGATCATCATCCAACAAATAATCTGAACATCATTGTGCCCCAGGGCAGCTTCCTTGTTACAGATAGGCTCGTCCAGAAGACCCTGAGTTATGAGCACATTGGTTCGGCTCGCCAGCCCCACCATGTGTTTCGCACGGTGGTGCAAACATTCACAAAGTATCGACAAGGCGGACTGCAGATCACACTATCGGAGGCCCTGTCCGACGATATGTTCGAGGTTATCACTAGCTCACCTACCACAGGTAACATGGTCTTCATGACGCCAGGGGGTATAGTTGCCTTCTACCCCATACTTACCTTGAAAGAAATCCTAGTTCTCAATGGTGTCGCCAAGAAGGCAGTGCAGAGCTCCTATGTGGGCTGCATGAAGCATGTGCGCTACCAGGTGTACGACAACACTAGTTTTCTACAGCGCCCATGTGGTTGACACTGCCCAGCCCTCTGGCGCAACATAACGGATGGGGGGAGAGGACTTGTACTTGAGTGGGACTCAAGATATTCCCTAAGATCTTCCCTGGCGCGCTCACACACTAGCTGGCAACTTGCCCAACATTGTGACAACATTTTGTGTCCTCTGAATCCTGTCATCGACACATGGTTTCCGCGCTTGCCTCCGACCCCTGTACCTGTGGATAGGAGGGCTGTGTGAGTGGAAGAAGCTCAGATGCATCACCACCTTTCAGTTAGTGCCTGGTTGGTCCGTTGCACAAAGTCTCTCTGAGATGTTTCTTCACAGAGCAATAGCCAAACATACCAGGGCCTCCTGTATGCTACCTGGGCATCAGAACCCATCCTTGTCCCGATTCCCTTGTGGGTTGATGTGACACAACTGAAGCATATCAATGACCTCGAGGTGCTGCACTGGGTCAACTACCTGGGCAACAACAAATTCAGCGCTGACATGGCACAAGCACGCAAGACTTACAATATGATCATGGAGCCTTCATCACTGGGATATGACCATGGCTATACCTTCTTCAGGGAACATCCTGTGCTTTATACTCCTCCCAATAGTTTAGTCAGGGAAATTACTGTTGGAGTTGTGAAACAGATTGAAGTCATCAGCAATGTGCTCGTCTTGAAGCACATCAAAGGAAGCAAGCATAATATTGTTGATGCCAGCCCTCTCAACATAGGGTGTGTCAATGAGATTGTCAGATGGTGTGTATCAACCTGTACTGTTGCTGGTTCCCAACTAATTGACTGTAAAGTACCATTAGAGAGGCTAAGTTCTGGACATGACAGAGAAATATGTTGGTAACTTTCCTATCAGTCACAGCGAATGGTTTCATACGTGTATCAATTGTATGTAGTCTCTTTCTGAGCTACTTCTGGTCTTCATCTTCGTGGTTACTTGGTCTTGATTGGTAAGAAAAATGACTACACAGAATCTTGCTTCCTTTGACTGGTTTTGCGTCGATATAGCATAAGTTCATATCAACATGTATCTTTTGCCCATTTTTCTGCGAGTACATGAGTGACACATTCGTTTGGCATCTATCTAAAGAATCTCTGGTTTAAACTGCCCGACGAGTATCAAATGTCCATCATCCAGGGGCGATGCGATATAGTATTCCTCAAATAACAAGTGCATCGCATGCCTTGATGAAATAAATGTAGGTCTGGGTGATTTCGGAATAACGACTTACTTACATGTATTCAGATTGAGCCACATTGATCGTCTGTTGTACCTGCACTTGGACTTCAGATGGCATGGCTCCATATGGAGTTTGGGTCTGTAGCTGTCGGATAACTTTCAGAATCTTGAGATGCACAGCTGTCAGCTGATGCTGGCTGCTTACCTGTTGCACACTCAGATGTTGTGTCAATGCATAGAGGGACCAATAAAGAGTTACCTGCTGGTCATGACACGAGCATGTACAAGGGAGTGGGGGCGAAGCAGCAATCGGTTCATGTGAGAATGTGCCGAAAGGTTCGGGAAGGGGTTCTTGAGTGTGAGGCATCACAGATGGACTCATTAAAAGGCAGAGAGGGTCTAAGGAACAGCCTCATGCAGTATCCATTGTCAATGGTGAGATGGTCATCTGTCGTAGTTCGATGTCGAGGGTGTGTATGGCCTCGCGGTGCTCAGTGCTGTGGTCACTCATGTTCATTGTATTTTTGTCCCTTCTGTTATAGACGGCGGGTTTTTCAATCATACAGGGTCAACAGATTTGTGGCGATGTGCACACAACTGCTTCAATTGAAGTGAGACAGGGGGGGGGAGTGAATCATTCTATCTCTACGACTGCACGACCGCTCCCCCTCCCTGACATTGGCAGCAGCATCCTTGTTGCCTCATGGGCCACATGTTCCGCCAGTTCCACGCTATCAGTGTAGATAGCCAATATGGACTTGTCATATGCAATCCTTCAGATTGTGCCTGCACCAGTTTAGATGCCTGGATCCATTCAATTTCAAAACAGATGGAAAGATGCACATACAAGGTCATGTTCGTCATCATACAGGCCATTTAAGGCGAGCAAGACAGCAGGATAATGGCATCTCCAATGATGGCTTGTGGCGGTTCTTACATTGCTAGCGGGCACAACATCAAACTCAGGCTGGGAGCGATCCCTATGGTGTGCCATGCATAATTAGTCATGGTGGCTGACAGAACATACGGAGGACTCACCGAAGATGAATGCCCCTTCAGCATCAAATACCTCCACCAATTCTGAAATTGCATCAGTCATTGTGTCAAGTGTGATGCGGCTGCCATGCAGAATGACATTGAACTGCATTCTGGCAGTCAGGTAGGTGGTTCAGCTCATGGCACTTCCTGGAAAATGCCTCTTGAGAGCCAAAGTACTTGAGATCACAAACATTGGTGCAGCGCATGGACGGTTGCCGGCCTTCGGTTGTTATGATAGCGGGGTGCGATCAACTGTCCAGCAGGTTTCAGTATTTTGAATGATAAGGACGAAGGTTGGTCAAGAACTTGAAAAAAGGCACTGAAACTTACAGAGGAAAAATTCTTGCACTACGCGCCTCGATCGTGACGATGCAATGCAGCGGGGGTGCCTACTACACATATCTGAAACAAATTGTGTCTCAGAGCCGAACATTGCATCACATGAGCGCTTCACATACTCTATGCCTTAACCTAACCCACCACAATCCACCCACCACCCCACCAGGAGGGGCTTTTGTGTATCCGAAATTTGTTGCCCAGAGGCGGGCGTGAGGACCATCATGGCCTTGTCAAACAAGCCGCACCAAATTGGTGGTCATAGATTGAAAACCTCCCAGGTCTCAGATATGTCATCTGTGGGGTTTAAGCCTGTTACTAAATCAAAGGTGTAGGACACGGAGGGCTGAGCAAAGGGTCTCACCTGTGCATGACAAATAAGTCGGACACGGAGGAGGGCGTGATGTACAAAGAACCAAGTCGAAAGAAGACGAGAATGAACTCAAAGGCAAATCAAAGGCAAGCACAAACAGGTTGTATTCACTGAGGCATGTGATGTGTGACCTCGGTTTTGAGAATGAACTCGAAGACAAACAATGCATGTGACCTCATCTGTGAGGTTGGTCTTATTGACATTGCGAATTGAAGGTCAGACAAAATCCATATCTTCAGCCATGGACTCTTGCAGTTCCATCATTAGTGACTGGAGTATCATGCAACTCGAATGGCTCAATGACCAAGCAGATCTTTATGTATCAGCTTTCGAGGACGATGATCTGTCCTTCTTCTCCACCATGAACAAACTTTTTCTTGACTTGTGGCCTGTACACCAAATGCTATGGCCGTCGAAGCCGGAATACCAGTGTCTCACAAATTCAGAGCAACAACACATATATGATGCTGAAGATTGGTTGAAAATCGTACGTATCGTTCACTCAATGTATTCACGCGCTGATCCTTAACATGATCAATTACAGCACATCAGATCGTTCTTCAAAGAGCACTACCCACAGCCAGGAACAAGTATGTTGGATACTTGCATCAGCAAGTGGTCCAGTGACCAGCTGGAATGGCTTAACAACTACAAATCAGCATTTGTCTCCGCTCATCGCCACAATGAGCTTCGCTTGTTCTGGCCATCCATTCTCGAAAACTTCATCAAACTCTGGCCCATCTGTCAGTTGCTTTGGCCTATCAAGCCCACCTGGCAGATCCTCAGCAAGGTGGAATGCCATTGCATTCTCAATGCAGAAGGAGAGATTGCACTTGTAAGTGTGTGTGGATTAACGGATGTCAGCATCTAATTACATGCCGACTTTCAATAATGTTAGAATATCATGTTTTTCTTTGAGCGCTTGCTCACTTTGTGTCTGTTGTGATGTACCTGCCTGTCCACATTTTCTCTCTCAGCAATAGCATTACAATGTCTTTACATTGATCGGTCATCAGTCTCGAAATCCATGTGATATATATACCCAAATGATTGCTACAGTACAGAATATGAATGAATAATGGCTGTAACATGTCTTTGTCGAATACCCTGATTGAAAATGTCACAAACACGACCAAGCAGTGAAGGACTCAGGGACCTGGTTCATAAGCACCATTACAATATTGGTGATAGTTGCAACAATCTATGTAAATATGGAGGGGGTAGTTACACAGCAGTGTTTGACCTTATGTAGGAATGATGATTTTGGAAGCCATCCAATCAAGTCGTCCCATATTTGATGCGCCATCTCTGTCACTTATGTTCATAGAAAGCAAAGGTAAAACTCAAGCAGATTAAGTAACCTATAGGTATAGGAGTGTCAAGTTTCACTTGAAGATACCACCTACCATATAGCTACACACTTAAGGTCTTCACACCATCACAGGGCAAGCGAACCAAACCTATTTCGTGTGACAGTCACACACAAATTGACACCTATTATTCCCACATATCCCAGTTAGTAAAGTGGTACCACCATTATCACAGAACCACTTAATTAAGCCTGAAGGCATTCCTATGCAGCACTGGTGGTGTGCCACCACGGGTTTATTTAATAACATGACTCAATTTGGCAACTTCGTCACCTTACATAATCAGCACAGCGCCGCCACCCTTGCGCTCATTGTGTACAATAGCGAGCTTGAGTACATCATCAAAACAACATATTTTTAATGGCGACTTTTTGAGAACAAACATACTTCTCATGGACAGAGGTAATGTGTACATAAAATGGATGATATATTGGCTGAAAACTATTCTACTACATGGTGTTCTCTCGGTCAGAATCAATGACGGCCTTGCTCTTTTTAGTGCACTGTCCACCTTTTGCTTTCCGCTGCTGTACTTTGTCGGTCTCATGTGAGTCAGAGTCCAGGCTGCACGGCTGTTGTGCCTTTTCAGTGAGCTTGCAGGCACGCTTCGGGCGTTGTCCCTCAGATGGTGTAAAGTCGTCAACAGGCCGCTTGTGGTTGTGATTTGTCATCGAGACCAGAGCATATTCATTAGCTGGAGGAGGTGAGGACATAGCACAAGGTTGAGGCTGACTAGGAGTGGGGATTTGAGGCTGACTGCAAGTGGTGCTATCAGATTGACTTGGAAGATGCTCAACAGGCATAGTAGATGCTAAAAGAAAGTATCAACACAATGATAGTAATGACAGGGTGTTAATATGACACTTACAATTGTCAAGCATACAAAGTGCAGGATCCACTAAGTCATCTGTTATTGAGGAGGTATGAGTAGGAGATAGCCCAGAATCATTCTCATTCTCAAAAGAAGGAGGCCCAGAATCATTGTTGTCCTTGAGCAGTGGCCCAGAAGGATTCTTGTTCTCAATAGGAGGAGGCCCGGAATCATCCTTATCTATGAGCGGAGAAGGTGAAGAAAGTGAAGAATTAGGAAGGGGTCCTGTAGAAGGTGTAGCAGTTGTGGAGGGTGATGGTGAAGAAAGAGTGTCAGGCAGCATGGGAGGTTCAAGCTCAGGAGTGAGCTTTTACTCATTTTTAATACAGTTCATCTGCTCTTCAACTTCTCCACATGCAATTGACACAAACTTACAGGTGCCTTCTGCAATAGCACTGGCGACTTTCTCGAGACTTTCAATCCCTCCCTGTAAGTCTGACGTGTTGGCCCATTGGGGGTGATTCCATCCCACCAGTTTGACGTGGTAATCACACAGAAGATCATTGTACCGTGTAAACTCAATGGTCACTGAAGAATCATCTGTCACTTCACCTGCAATAAATGAGCACACATGATAAGGACGAGTCAATAAAAACCACTTACAGAGCGAAGCATGTAGACCAATGTGGATGGCAGTTTTTGCTTTTGCCACGTGTTCACGATGGTTAGAAGCAGTGTCTATTTTAAAAAAAATGAGCATCAATTAAAGGTTCAGAATATTTAAACATATACTCACTGATGATGAGGCCATTGGCCAGCACGGTGCTCTTGAAGTCAGTTGCCATCTTGGCAATGTCTTTGTGCAAATATAAACGGACAAATTGTTCCATTGTGGGACTGGTGAAAAGGCATTTGGGGCCATAGCAAAATCTGAAACACCATGAACCATGACGACAAAAGCCTCGGCACCAACACATTTATTAAGAGCCTCAAGCTAGAGATGTACTTCAGTATACTGCAAATTTAGAGGTATATTTCTCACCTCTTCTCTCACAAATTGAAAACTATGCGCACACTCTGGAGCACGAGTACGAGCAGTAATATTGGGAGGACGATCTTGAGGGCCTTTCTTGACTTTGTAAAACTCGATAACGAGTTCCTCCTTCTGCTGGTCAGTGAGCTCATGGTAGTTGCTAGCTTTCTTGACAAGCTCGCTGATGTTCAACTTCTTGTTAGCACCTATGTTTAGAATAGTTTGAAATTAGCAATGAATGATGTATATACTGAAAAACACTTACTGGAATTGGCCTCGATGCCTTTAAAGTGCATATATGCATGCCACGCACTTGTCTTGTGGTGTTTGCGGTGGTGGACAATAGAATCAAGTGAGAATCGCTCCAAATATTGGTGACGAGGTTTTTTGAATTTTGCCGCCAAATCTGTGGCCTTAGCATTGATGTAGTTAAGGATGAGCTGAATCTTGTGGTCCTCATCGAGGCATTTAGCACACCGCCATTCTGTTAGTTGTCATTGAACTTCTTTTGATACCTTAATGTATGGTCCCCAAGTGGAAACCAGAAGGCGAGAATTGTGAGAGCGAAATCCAAACATTATGGTGGTGTGAGTGGCACAGACTGAGTAAAGAGCAACTGTGATATTGTCAAATTGAGCAAACATACAAGCTAAAAACTTTTAAAAAAATTATGAAAGCGTGACATCATGCAACATAGCATTGAAAATAGCTTTGGCATGCACCTTGGGAATCTCAGTAAGCTCCTGCAATTTCATAACCCAATTCTTAGTAAGGTACTGTTTCTGAATTGAAGCACAGATAGAATGAAACACATTTGGATACCCTAGCTCTTCCAGAGCAGCCTCAGTCCTCTTCCCAAAGGAGACAAGTGTTGATACGCAAGAAGTTTGCGGTTCGGATATGGAGTAGGTGACAAGTGAGGGAGGAGGCACAAATGTTACAGCCCTCTTCACTGAACGAGTTGATGTAGGGGTTATAGGAGGATATCATTGTGGAGAGTTGAAAACATTGTCATTGTCATTGTCTGAAGTCTCATAGAATGTGACTGGGGCGCGCAGGGACTTGGCAGGTTTGTTGATATATAATATAAGTTTTTGGGTCTCCTGCAGGTAAGTTAGATTGGCGCTCTACTTGGATATAATAGTTAATTTACCTTACCCATCATATTTGCGCTCACAGTTCCTGCACTGCTCGGCTCAGCACCAAACAAACGAGAAGGACATGAAATGGAACGAGGTAAACTGGAAGGATGCGAAATGGAAGGATGCAAGCTGGAAGGACGCGAACTAGGTGACACACTAGCACTGCCCCCACTGTTGTTGTCACAGGCATGCCTGATTTGGACCTGAGTCGGCTCCCATATAATGTTGCCATCATATGAAGGTGCATAAGATAAGATATGGGAGGATGAGTTGAGGAGACTTTCTAAAGAACCGACTGGACATCCATGAAAGACAAAGTGCACAGAGTTTGGAGCTACTAGTGAGGGAACTAGAGGCAGGATGGATTCAATCTTTTCCTTGCCCTTGAAAGGAGTCGCTTTGTCTTTCAAAGGTGTTTGTTGAGAGTTTGATTTACCCCACTTGCGATTGCAAGTCACAGCAAAGACATGTGCCAATGGAGTTGCATAGTTGGCGATGAAGGTTTGCATAATCTGTGCAAGTACTGGGTGGAGCTCTTGATGCTCTGCAAGGACCCTGGGGTTGATGTACACCTCAGCTTTGAGGGATTCTGGTACAATGTCTGCGTTTGGCGATGTTACAGCTGGATGGTGCAATATGATAGTCGAGCCACCTGTTAAGCTGTTGAGAACAGTGCACTAGTAACCATATAGTTAGTACATTGAATGATACGAAGACAAGGAGACGCACAAGATCAAAGATTCAGTTTAAGATGTTGTTGGTATGAGTGACACGAGAATGCCAATTATTCAACCTGTCGTCCTGAGTAGCTTTCTGGACATTGGAAAACCTAGCACTATAATGCAAGTCAGTAAAAGAGTAAAAGCCATTGTTGATATCCAGGTGCCCACTGTCTTTGTGGGATCCATGTGCTTGCAAAGATAAGAGGGCAGATGTTCAACGAGGTTCTGACCTAGTGATCCTGGTGAGCTCTTGAGGGCAAGCAATAAGAGTGTTGAGTTCTTTCATGCCATCTACAGTGGGAGGTCAGTTAAACAGAGAGGATTTCCAATCTGTGGGATGCGCCATAGTGAAGTGGATAATGGAGGGAGCAAGGTTGTTATGAAGTTGGCAAAGTCACACATGAGCCGAAACACATGCATTGTATTATGTACAATTGAGTCCATGCAACTTCAAGTTATTGATAATCATGCACTCGACAGCATCACAACGGCGTGCATCAACATAATTCAATATAGATATTCAGTCTGCATTACCAGTACATCATACACTAGTTACAATTAAGTCCATGTAACTCAGTTTTCGATTAAGTATGCACTCAACATCTCACAATGGCGTGCATCAACATACTCAAGCTTCAATTTAATTATTCAGTTGGCATTACGAAGTACATTGTTTGCTAGTAGTCATTCAACCAAGTTCGTTTTCACCAGATACTCATAGTAAACCTGCATTGGATGAGACACAAGAGATACATTCAAGCTACCAACAATCACACCAATTCTAAGTCCACGCGATGATGATCGAGTCCCTCAAAGTAAGTATGCACATCTTCCAACTGCCTGAATGCTTTCTCATCTGCATCACCTTTACCGATGTCATCCTGATCTTGCGGTAATTGATGTGGAGGAGGCGGTGACACTATCTCAGTCTGACCTTTGCGAGTACCAGGTCCCATTGGCCCATTATACCCTGGTAGCTCAAAAATCCGCTCAATGTGCCACAGGTGCCATGTGTTTACTGACTGCAGATGTGTCCAGCATTGCTGCAGTTCAGCTGCAAGGGGTATATCATCAGACTGCAGCTGTGCAATTGCTTGTGGGTAATCAATCCCATCATCACAGATTTTCGTGAGCAATCATCCGACTTTGACATTGAGCCTGCAGATTTCTTCATTAGTGCAGTGCTATTTAATGGATTGGGTGGAGGCATGATGGTAAGATGGGTTTGCCCAGTGCTTGCACTGCATCTCACCATCTTCCTCTGGTTCTGAAGTGTTGGGATTAGTTGGTACATATAGAGGAGATAATAAACATTATGTTCTGTTTGGGATATGCATGCGTGAATTGTTACATTTATGTTGTATTTGTCGAGATCTCACTGAATGTTGACTTGAATCTTCCTGAACTGCTGATAAATCGCATGAGCGGCTGTGTCACTTCTTCAGAGGTGAGTAGATATGAGATTGATGAAGCTTTGCGACACAGCGTGTTGCGGAGGATATGATGTTCATGTGAGTACTGCGGGCAATCAAGGAGGTAGTGATGAACTGTCTCATCAGTGTCAGGGCAGAATGGGCAGTGAGGTAACTTGTTCTTTCCTATGTGGTGCAGGTAATGATTAAGGGGAGTGTGTCTGGTGTGGAGTTGAATGTATAGGCTGGATTGGCATTTGGGAAGTGTGGCTACAAGTTTGACGAATTTGTTTGATGGCATGGACGGGTTGATGTTTTTTTTTTTTTGCGTAGCGAGGTGAGTTTTGCCATTCTTTGCTCCGTTGCTTTCTTAATGCTTGTTCGTGCCATTGATGTAGTGCCGATATGCTGTGAGGGAGACGTCCTTTCTTCAAGTATTGCAGTAGGAGTTCTACATCACTCGATTTTTTGCTAACTCATTCCCTGGTACTTCCATGTGCCATGGGATCCATCTTATGGTGAGCTTGAAGTTCCGTCCTCTCTCATGTCTTTTTCTCGCTAAATACTTGGTCATTCTGCAAAAGTTCTCAATTAAGTAACCGCCTGGCTTCGTTTTATTGCTCTCACCGGATTGTATGGTTGCTCTGTTGTTGACGAATATGCTTGCTGGGTACTCTACATTTGGCTCTGTTGCCAGGAGCTTTGCTGCTAGGGTTAGCCCTACCACTTCCGCTTCAAAAACTATGTGCATCTTGTCAGTTCCAAGATAGTATTGAAGGGTGCGCGGTTGTTTTCCTTTGCATATGAGTGTGGCTGAGGTTCCTACTCCGCTGTCATGTGTGGATCCATCCGTGAAGATTTGGATCTTCTCTTTGAGTTCATGCTGTTCCTTGATGGCTTCCTCCTTCTTCGTGATGATGAGCGTTTGATAGACAATAGGTTCCTGCGCATTGGTCCTATTTCTGGGGTCTATGGTTTCGATGTTGCTTGGGAAGGTCTTGAATGTGGCGAGGAGATTGTGCAGTGACAAGCGGTGATGTTGGATATTGAAGTATCGAGTGATGTGCTTCAGATACTTGCTGAGAGGGTAATGCTCTGGGAGAGTTGCTAGACGTAGGGCTGCCCGGTGACATACTCATTGAAATAAGAGACCTGTTGGAAGAAGGTTAGCATGGGCATTGAGAGTGTCAGTTGCTGTGGATTTCATAGCTCCAGTGATACTTAGTGTAGCAATGCGTTGGACTTTCGCTAGTCTTTCGGTTATGCCAATGGAGCCTCGTTGCAGGGCATCTGATCCTTCCTTGTATATAGGGCGAAACCATATGTCCGTGCCATAGGTGAACTTGGGTATGGCTATGGTGATGTAGAGCTGATGCATGAGTTTGATTGATATTCCGTTTGCTGTTCTTGATAGGTGACACAGTTGTAGAATATACTCTGTTCCTTTGGCAATTGCGTGTGCAGCGTGCTTCTTCCATGTGAGTTCCTGGTCAACGATCAGACCTAAGAAGTGGTGATGATCCATTGGGTGGATGGTCGTATTTTGAATGACGAGTGGCGGGTGTTCTCTTGTTTTTACTGTGGGTAAAATCTATCAGTGCAAATTTGTTAACTTCAAACCTAGAATTGTGTTTTCTTGACCATTGGAGGGCCCCCTTGGGTCACTCCATCATATCTTTGAGGATGGTGTGGGTGTATTTGAAGGTAGGACCAATGGCTATATATGCTGTATTGTTGACAAAGGCTAACACGGTTTCGTTGTTTTTGGGATTAGCTATGTCAATTAAGTCAGCATTGTAAATCAGGTATGCTATCATTGATAGCAGATCTCCTTGGCCGATGCCATTTTGAATATCTATCCAGCTTGATGTGAAGTTGTTGAATTTCAATTGAGGTCTTCGTCCTGTGAGCATGCGGACGGTAAAGTCTATGATTTCTGGGGGTAGGCACCATTTTCTCATATTGTGAGCTAGTCTGTCTGTTACCACATTCAGAAAAGCCCCTTCAATATCTAGGAACAGGATAGAGGCAACTTTGCTGCTTCGCCAGGCATTTTTGACAATGACTTTGAGCGTGTGGAGGGAATCAGTAGTGGTGCGTCCTGGTTGTCCTCCAAAGTGATGGGCCAGCAATAGATTATGGCTTTCCAGAATGAATGATACTTGATCTGCAATGATTGAGGTTAGCAATTTACTCGTAGTATTGATGAGCACAATGGGATGATACACTTTTGGAACTGTGTAATCAGCTTTTCCTGGTTTTCTCAATACTACCGTAGTAAACTCTCTCCAGGGGTTGTAATAGGTTTTGAGCTCGAAAACTGCATTGAAGAGGTGAAGGAGATATGGCATGAGTATTTCCAATGCCCGCTTGAAAACTATGTCACAAATGCCATCAGGACCTGGGGCTTTGTATGCGCTAGTATTCATAATTGCTCTCTCAATCTGTTCCTCAGTTATTGGCGTGAAAGGCTCGACGGGATCAGGGTAATTGAAGTCTTGGGGAATGGTGCTCGAGGAGGGAGGAGGGGGAAAGAAGGAGTCGGCTAGGGCTTTGAATTTTTGATTGTTCGTGGTTGCTTCGATGAGGGTGTTGTCAGGCGATTTGGATTTTAGGACAGGGATGCTGGTCCTTCCTCCGTCTCCACTAGGCGATGATACATAGCGGTTGGCCGTGTAAACACTGTGTTGATCAAGGTCCTCTAGGAAAGAAATCCAGTGTTCTTGCCTAGTTTTGCAAATTTCTTCCATGAGGCGGTTGCAGAATATTTGATGCTCCTCATGAATGGGGTAATCGGGGAGTGCTCTGAACTTGTATGAAAGGTGACTTTGCTTGTTTTTCTTTTTCATCATTTGTGGGATCTTCTCTTGGATAGCTAGTTTGATAGCGGTGTTAAGGTTGGCGGCCACTTCTTGAAACTGGGCTTCCATCATTATAGGTCTCAGTCCTGGGAAGTTTCTGAGGTGATGGCTGAGGGATCCTTGGAATTTATCCCAATCAAGGGCGAGGTTACTGAGTATGGGTACATGGTCTGTACAGGGCGGTCTTCGTCTAGGTGCTGTGTTACAAGATATAAATGAGTCAAGTGTATGTGCAGAGCCAAAGACATTATCTGGTCTGGTCCAGTTACCACTACTCATTGATTGAAGAGTCGGTTTGTCCTTCGGGAGCACTAGTCTGAGGTCGTAATCTGCAAGGAGTTCAATCAGTTGTTGCACAGTTTCCTGTGCTTCTGCAGGTGCGCATAGGTGGTCATTACTCATTTCCCCCCATAGTTGATGGTGAGCATTGAAGTCACCCATTAAGATGATGTGGTCATCATGTGTTGGATGGATGAGTTGCATTTCTTTCTCTAGGTATTTAGTGAGGGCCGGGATGATGTCCCGTTTCTTGCTGTCATTGTAGATATTGAAAATGGTTATTTTGGACTGTTTAGCTGCGTGATGACTACGTCGAATGATGGGAAAGGTAGATGCCTCCAGTTGCTCGTATTGATGTGCTTGTTGATTAGCGTCACTGCTCGAGAACATTCTTGGTTGGTGAATCTTTGCGTGGGGTATATTATGTTCCAGTCTGGTGTGGCTCTGGTGTTTCCTAGGAAGTCTATGACCGGTTCTTGAATAACAACTATGTCGTAGTCTTTGGCTGTAAAAGGTCCGCTAAGAATACAGTGTTGCGCCGTGCCGGATTTGTTGAGGTTTTCCTGCCATATACTTGGTCTTACAGCTTCATCATTAGTTGTATTATACATTAAAATAAGAAGAGATGGGCTGGTATTTGGGAGTGCTGTGGAGATTGAGATTGAGACCGGTGAGATGAAAACCTGTATTGCGATGGTGGTGGCGGTGATGAACAATGGGAGAATCTTGCAGAGGATGACAGGTAGCAGCCCCTCACGTTTCTGGAACTTCTTGGTGTGAAGTGGTGGTCCAGTGTGTTTTGCAATCTTTGAGTTTGGGCTGGTGGAGGAGAGGTTTGACGGGGCTTGATGTACAGTTTTGCCTTGGGAGGAGCTTGGACCTGGGTCCAGTCTTCGTCTGTGGGATAGTAGGGCATGGTGTTGCCGTGGTCTCTAGTGTCAAGGTCAGTACAACATCTTTCGAACTCTGGGCATGCTCTGTCCCAGCTGGTGTGATCATCCTAGTTGCAAGAGATACAGCACGAGATTTCTTTGTTGGTACATCCACTGGTCCTGTGATCCTCTGCACAATTAGCACAATTAGCACAGGTGTCTGGGTGTTGGATGCAGTCTCTAGTGATGTGGCTGTATCTCTGGCATTTGGCACAACAGATTGGTTCATGTTTGTTCTTCTTGAGTTGTAGCTTGATATGATTGATCATGATGCCATCTCTGATCCCTATTGATGACATTCGGATTCTTGAACGTGACAAGTAGGTGAGCCACTTGTTGGGTTAGGGTTCGTTTTGTCGGTGACTTGACCCATTTGGCCGCAGTGATCATTCCTGTTTCCAATTTGTTCTCCTGTTCTAGGTCACAGATTTGGTTTTGGTTACTGGGGTTGAAGGTTAATGGAACAAATTGGATGATTACTGGATATGCGTGATCCTTCATGATTGCAGTCGGATCAATGGCTTTGATGAATTCGTTTTTGATTTCTTGCTGTTTGACATATGCGGCCGCTGCTTCTGAAGTCATCTCGATGACGGTTCCTCCGTTGCAGTACTGGTTTGCTGAGCATAGTTCAAGTTCTGAGGTTGGTGACATTTGATTGAATCTTATCAAGACGGGTGTCGATAGTTGCTGCGCTGGTCAAGTTGTCTTGCAAATTCTTGATAGAGGGGGATATGCATTCTACTGAGTTCTTGAGGTTTGTAAGTAAGTCAGTATTTTTCCCAGTGTCTGCTTCACTTGATTTGATTCTGGCTAATTCCTCCAGGCGATTAAGGGGTTCCTCTAGCATCGACGTGACTGAACTGGCTATATGGCGAAGTTTCTTATCGTGGTCTGTTTTGAAGAGTAGATTTGCAATGGCCCTGATAATATTGATGTGCATAGGGGTCAGTGAGTGGGCCTGGACTGAGAAGTCTAGAAGTGCTGTTGTTAAGGTGTCTATACTGATTTCATTTGCTGGCGTGATGAGAAGCCTTCCTTCGACTTCTGCCCTTGCCATCTGTTCATCGGTTACCAGGAATTTGTTGGCTGGATCACTGATAAGTTTGGGAATGGATCTGTTGGATGGTCAGAAGGACACAGCATTGTGTTTGGGTCTTGATGATCTTGTGTTCTGGAATCCTTCTGGGGGATCTGCGGATATGATTAGTGTTTAGATTAGTGTATAACTATAGTTAGTTGATATAGAGAAGAAATGAGGAAATGGAGACAATACTAGGCGTTGCCACCGCCTTTGGGCGCTGTTGAGTGCGATGTTGAGAATTTAAGGTTTTGGGGTCTTTATTCGGGGTGCCACTTGGTAGCGGTCCAAGAAGTGATTCTCATCAGCTTCATCATGCTAGCGATTGGGTATTTCATTCTGCCAACAAGTAATAAATGTTTTATATAGAAAGAGCATGAATTAATATACATACAGTTCACCACTTCGGACCAGCAAAAACCCATGCTGACAGACAGTCACCAAAATTCCAGACTGCTTGAATATAGCAAACATTTGTTTTCAAGACTCAGAAGCTGCATTATGCCAACGGTTCACACAGACACTGGGTGGCTCTGCAGAGTCATTTGAGTCAGGCTCATCAATCCACAGATCATCAGGGTCAATGGAAGCAGGCCATCACCGCCCTTGACAACCACAAGCTGATTGAACTTCATCTTTGAATTGGTCAATATAGGACTCAGTCAGCCAGATTGATGACATCCCTGAGCGAGGGTCTGGATGTTCCTCGCCACTGCGTATTTTTTTCGAGTTTAGCAGAGTTATTCCCATCCAGTGCACAGAGAAAAGCAAACTCAAGAGGGGGCTCATCTACAAGGCTGTATTGGCATACTGGGCATGAGTTAAGAATGTGCCCATTGTCCATGTCACAACCAAGGAATTTATCCAGGTGGGTGGTTATGTGGTGATGGAGTTCAAGATAAATGTCATATGCCACATGAAGCTGTTCGGCTAGGTGGCAGTGAAAGCGAACCTAATTGTATGTGAGTACTAGAAGCATATGACATGAGATGTACTTACATTATGAAGGGCACACAGCATTTTCACTTGAGCTTGGATACTGAGTTGTGGGCAGACTCGGTGACTTTGCCAGTATACATTAAGGGTGCAGATAGTTATAGTAGTTGTTGGGCGAATAGGTGAGCTACCTATGCAGCCATAGTGGAGTAGGGACACATTTAAAAATGGTGAGACACTTCTGAAAGTGCGCATATGGTGCTCTACAAGCAGGTTAAGGTTAGAATGCAAACACTGTACTATGGTATGCAACGTACCAAATATATCCACAACCTCAATTAAAAAGTCTTCTGACACATCGTCTGAGAGAGGAGGGTGTTCAAAATTGGCCTTATACCTCAGAAGAGCATCTGTTAGGTCATTTTATTGAGAAGCCCAGTCTGCAACTTGGTGTGCAATGCGTTCAGAGTGATCACCAGTATCTACCCTTCTGTTGATGGTTTCTGAGTGAGTGCGTTGCCCATAAACAAATGAGCAAGGACATACCTTAGTTGAGCCATTGTAATTTGCTCTAGTTCTTGATAAAGAGTGACTTCATCTCCAATGTGACTGACAGTGAAACTCTTTTCACCAGGAGGAGGCAGCGAAGAAAGAAACATACTCTTGAGGAGTGAGGCACAAAGCTTGCGTGCATCTTCTTGCTGTTGATGCAAGGCTCTAACATGAAGTGTCCTTGGTTTGGGGCCAATGTGGACAACACACTTGCTAGAGACACCACCTACAGAGTGGCAGGTTTGCATGTTCAATGGCAATGGTGAAGCTGCAGATATGGGTGATGATAAGATACCTTGATTTTTATTCCAAGACATAGTCGTACCATAATAAAGTGGAAGAAATGAGAAAAAACCTAGTGGAAAGGGGATGTTGTGTGAGCTTATTGTGGTAGATGATGAGTGCAAGGGTGGTGGCGCTGTGCTAATTATGTGAGGTGACGAAGTTGCCAAATTGAGTCATGTTATTAAATAAACCCGTGGTGGCCACCGCCGGTGTTCTATACTACAGGTATAAGGTAGAAAAGCTAAGTATAAGTCTATAGAACCTGCCGGTGCTGCATAGGAATGCCTTCAGGCTTAATTAAGTGCTTCTGTGATAACTGTGGTACCACTTTACTAACTGGGATATGTGGGAATAATAGATGCAAATTGAGGTCATCAAACTTAAGTTGTGACATGCGGTAAAAACACGAAAAAGTCCTAGTGCTGCCAAAAGTCCTTATACTAAGTATTTGCAACACATCTGCACTTGCCGCGACCCTCAACATCAACCTCCTTCAAACTGTCTCATCTGCCAAACGGAATTGAACTTGCAAACAAAGCTCCAAGGGGTGAGCGCTAGCGATGGAGTTTCCAGGTTGAGTGCGGGCATCTTTGCACTCGTACAAAGAAAGACATATGTCTGCCTAACCAGCCCAGTCCACAAGTCCCTGTCATATTTATGCATTACTTGCTTTAATTGTAGGGCATCTGTGATGCATTCATTCTACAGCTGTAGTGCCCCATCACAGTAGCAATACTCACACAGCCGATGCATTACTCTTCCCTAATCCATCATTTGTCTCCCTAGTGAGCTGATACACTACCTGTCCACTTATGCATCACTCAATACATTATTCCCACTGTTGTTTTGATGCATCCTGCAAATTTTCTGATGTATGCTCCCACTGTTTCTTTGATAAACGATATAATCATATATCTAGGTAGATGTACTACTAGCTACTGGCCATACCAACAATACATTCTTCAGACCCATGCTGCGCATTCAGATGAGACAGTGTCTGTGCCCAATGTGCCTCAAATGAGGCTGCCAGTTGCATGTGCAAGTGTGTCTGACAATGTGGATACACTACACACCTGTCCTCATGCTCCATGTCAATCGGTACAACCTAATTGCGCCTTTTGTCCCAGTGCCCTGCTTCCCACCTCAGGAATGCTTCTATGCAACACATCTCCTCTCGAAAGAGTGCTACTTTCTCCTCACATCACATTGTGTAAGCTCTCGCCTTGCACCATTCAATTCTCATATCTGTATGTAGCATCATTAAGAATAGAACTGATTCTCAGACAATGTGTACTTTCTAAAGCTCCATTGTCATCTTCTTGCTTCCACTAGCACCCCACATGTTCCAGATCCATAAGAGCTTTTGTCTACCTTCTGATTCACCCCAGAGAATGTTGGACATTGAGTATATGTTTTGATGGTTTAAGGGATGCAATGAAGATTGCCAGCTGGACTCGTTCAACAGATTACCTAGAATCACCAGCGCCTTATGCGCACTTTCATATTTCCTAGTACCGGCCTCAATCCTCGTGTTAATCTCCTTGAGAGTGTTGCAAGCTCTAGTACTTGCCCCTTGTCCTCGAAGGTTTTAGTACTTATACTTGAGAATGGCTGTCTGCACGCGAAGGCAGGAGTACAAAGAGCATAGTGCATCATGCCCTTGAGCATATCAAAGTCTCCATTCTACCCTCTGCAGGGATTCATCGCAAGATAAAGACCTCCCAATCTGCAAGGGCAGCCACAACTTGAAGCTTTCAGTGGTAGAAGAGATGGAGAAAGTGTTTGCAGTGTTTGCATTATAGGAGATCTGCATGGCTGCCACATTGGGCATATAGAGCTCTTGCATCTTTGCATAGGAATTGAGGCAACACTGTAATGCATTACTTCGCTCAACTAATTTACCTTCTTTATTGTTAGTAATATGTAAACTGTGACCATCCTTGTTAGCCCTCAAGCACTGTCTGAGAGAAAGTATGAATCACCATGCATGCGAAAATATATGCAAAGACGTACCGTTGGTTCTCAAGTTCGAGCACCGAACTGATCAATATACTAGGGGAGCAATCCTCATGAAGTGAGATGGGGCACTGCTCTGCATGCTTTGTTCCTCTTCTTTGGCCAGGGCTAGCCAAACAGATGCCAGTGTAATTACTGAAATGAAAAGCAATGCATCAGTACTTTGTAATTGTAATGGTGATTTGGTCATATACCATCTGCGTTTCGCTCAAAGGGATTAAGCTGACTTTGATCATTCTCCCATGCCTCCACCTGCAATCTCCATTGCTCTAGAACATCCCCGTACTCCACTTTAAAGCCTTCTTCAAGGTCTTTAAGGGCTGCTTGATGATCCACACATTTAGGCACAGCCTCTTTAAGCTTCCGCTATATAGTAGTACCTAAGCAAACAAATGAGAGCAACCCCGCAACACAAGGGACATACGAACCAAGACTGAAAACTTTTTCCAATTCCAGTCACCAAAGAAGTTGTCTAAGGTATCTCACCTTGCACCTGGTCCCATCTCCTTCGTGCTGGATGTAATGTGGTTGATGTTGGCCCACCCATGTTCTGGTGCTTTGCCGTCTGTGCGACCAACACCTCGTTTGAAGTTGAATGAAAAGGTAGTCTGACATTTCTCGACATGCGCAGGTAGATGAAACTTTGGTACAAAGAAAGAGATGACCTTAGAAGTGTCATTGAACTGCATTGAAGTAGAGAATGTGCTCATACACTGCCATAGCTTTTTATGCCATTGGCAGGCAATATTGTATGAGATGTTGAGAGTTTGCAAGGATGAATAGTGAAGGGTCGAAACAAATAAGTAGTCCATATTTATATATCTCTTAGCCATCGGTCAATGTGTATCCCGAAAATCATTAATACTTACTTTTCACCCTTTTGTAGATCTCCGACTGTGTTTGGCTGTTTCATATTGTGACATACATAGTCAATGGTGCCTAGACCAGTAGCAGCCAGGCCCCATTTAGTCTTCGTGTCTGTCATGTTGACTGCATTGTGACTCAAACAAGTAGATTTCTAAACACGATCAGCACATAACCAGCACAGTACAGCAGACCAGTGACTTACCTCTTGAACGACACCAATTTTCTCTGCAAGGAATTCCTTGTACCCTGCCTCCTTTACAAAATAAGTCCAGCCATGACTTGAACTGGGGTCCGTGATTTTGTTGGAGACAACTTTCACTTGAGATGAAAGTTGGTGTCGATAGCAACAAACAATGTATACATCCAACTGACAAAAATGTTAGGTATCCACCGATATGATATATCCTCCAACTTACTATTTCACCCAAGGTGCATTCTCCCAATTGTCCAGCAAGTTCTTGCTGAGATGCGGACAAGCAGGACACAACATGGCACATTCTCCTTCTACGGTAGCATCCACACCTTTAGGGTTGTGCCCTCTGCCAGAATGCTTAAGCATAGTTAAATGTCGTCATTCACATATCATTCACATGAAAGCCTCATATCAAGACTAAGTGACCACATCAGCTTCATCACAACCGTGCTGATCAACACGCTTACTAAGCTTAGTAGGGGCTAGACCAGTGTTGTCGGTCTTCCGCACAAGAGCATTGTAGAATTCGTAAGCCGAGACCTTCGACTCAAGTGACAATATATGAAATTCCTCCAGGAGATAAATGTTGCTGCTGTTTTAGGGTTGGTCGTTGTGGAAGGAAACCAAGAGATCCAAAGAAGTTGCTGTACATGTGCAACTGCATCTGCACAATTGCAGAAGTCAAGTGATACCTCATGGATACCATGGGAACCCATGATAACAAAATCATCATTGAACGCATGATGGGGATTGGGGCATGGCTGACCAGGTGCATGGCCCAATTGTATTTGGAGCCCGAGTGCTTTAGGGTGACACGTTCGAAGTCTTTTCCATTCCATTTCTGCCAAGCTTGGTCAGAACATCTCATATTTTCAAAAAAAGACAACTTATCTGCAATCTATGGAGTGGATGGAGTTGGTGTGTAGTCTTGATACAGGATGAACAGTGGAGATTGATGCCAAAACAGTCTTTGCATCAATAGTTGGGAGAAAGATCCCCACACCTAGAACATGGCGCATTCCTGAGGTTGCCCTTGCCTTTGAGACACAATATTTCTTCAAGAAACAGAGGGCAGCAAAATGTCAACATCCCATGACTCATCAATGTTGTTGAATTGATAAGGGATAAGGGCTGATGTTGTCGACTTAGGCTGGGTAATTGGCTGGGCATTCTTAGGAGGCTCAAGATATGACCATGTGTAGCTAATAGATCCATCTCCATGAACTTGATACTGAGTATGCAGATGTTGCTGAATCCCTGATGGCTTGGGAGTGTGTGAGGAGGAATTCAGCTTGGGATTCTTCTTCCACTTCTTATTTGGCCGCAAGGCATGTAAGGCTTGTAATAGTTCTTCAGTGCAATGGATCACCTGGGTTGATGTTGCCCCACAGAGGGCAAAGCAGCACTAGCGGAGACACTCATGCTTACAAAATGCACCAGGTACCATCCGGTGACAAACTCATCAGCTGTGAAATCATTAGTAAACGATGCTGATATTGATTGATATTGATCTTTTATTTATCTAGATTCATGGATGACAGCAGCAGTACCTTTGCCATTTGTGAACAGCTGTTAGATTTGGTAGGAAATTCCTCTACTATGTATACAAACAGGTGTGAAAGTCGGTTATGTAATAACTGTCAGACAGCATTTTACCTAATCATATTCCTTCTTGCTAACAGTCAATGATGACGCATCCAACGGCTTGTGCATAAAAGGTCATTGTTGGAGACTTGTGAGTTCATTCGTCTCTTCTTTGTCCTTACTTATTTTCATGGTAAACCACAACCATCTGGACCATGAAGGCTAAATTATCCTTGGTATGTTGTTTTGTCATTGAACATTTGATTCTCACTCATCATTGGCAGATGCTGTGATACACCTTTTATTCTCGTTGATGCTCTCCTTGGACGATGCCCACAATCTCATTTGAGTTGTTGTCAACATTACTGTCATATTCCATATATTCACGCTTCTCATCCGGACTTCAGAACCCTAGATCCGATCCGGTCCGATGTACAGATCCGCTTCTGATCCAATATATGATAAGCTTCTTAATTCATTTCCTGTTCATATAACATTATCACAGCCTTTTCCTTCATCCGGTATTCTCTATTACCGGTCTTACAGTACTCTTTATTACAGGCTATGTTCTTTGATCCATTTACCTATGTTTCATTCCCGGGTATGTTCCTTGATCCGTGTACTTGTGATATCTGCTCCGGCTTTTGTTAATTAGCGATAGACTTTGCTTATACTTCGTACATAGCCTCGAGCCTTAGGCATTTC
>KN835452.1:0-30976 GCA_000827255.1 Suillus luteus UH-Slu-Lm8-n1
TACTGAGACTTAATGGGGCGTAAAGACATGCAGAGCGGACAACTGATGATGATATGACCACTAGAGCTAACTGCTACTAGGGCTTGCGATGTATATTCAAAACATAGATAAAAATGTAGTTTGTGCTGGTAGTGAGATGGTAGTAGGTAGGTCAAGTGTAATATAAACATGGTGCGATAATGAAATAAATGATAAATGGAGAAATACACACCTGGGAACTTGGTTGGACATAGGAAAACACTCTGGGAAGTCAGGCGCCATAAGGCGCTTAGGCGCGGGAAATTTCGCCTAAGGCGCGCGCAAGTCGCGCAAGTGTCGCCTATGTTGCACGTGCGTCGCGTTTGTCGTGCTAGTGTCGCGTTTCATGCGTAGTACTGTAGACTTGACCTACATCGCAAAATGGGCCATTGTGAGGCTACTCAGGATCGAGTCTCTACACCGCATTCACTTGTATCTGCTGTATTTGAAATATCACACTGCTCTTGAGTCTTTCTGTTATGCGCCACTTGACAGTGCTGGAGTGCTTTCAGTTTGTCAAAGTGTCTGAACTCTCGAGGATGCTGCATTTTCACAAAAGCCATGTAAACCAAATTTTAATTATTTTGATTGTCTAACTAACATTATTTTTCTTGATTGCCACCTTCCACCATTGCATTACTATCAGCACCAGCTGATATAGAGATCAAACTTTGAAATGTGGGCAGAAAATTATACATTTGACAACTATGCAAATGGTCTTTTGACCCACCAACTTTTGACATGGTGAAATTTATTCTGACTTTTCCTTGTACATCCATAGGTCCTTCAACAGACATCTTTCTTGGGATGCAATACACTGAGGATGGCCTGGCATCTTGGCTCTAGACACACAGGTCCAAAATTGTTAATGTCCATAACTTGTTTTCATAATTTTTGCTTACAGCTTCACTTACAGCTTCCAGACTCCCTTTTTATCACAGCTTCTGTGCTGTTTGGATTGGTCAACTCCTATGATCTCATGCCTCTCCTTGAAATAATCCTTGGGGAAGTTGTGAAGCAAATGCAACTCCAGCAAGAGGAGACTTGTACAGGATTTCTAAAGCGAGGAGGGCGTAGTTTTATGAAGGAGATGATGTATTGTGCTCAGATAGAAGTATCATTATTTAGTAAAGCTATTGCAAATCTGTGCGAAGAGCTGGACACTAAAAATCAGCAAGGTGAGCCACATCATTGAAGGGCTTATGTCCAACACTAAATATATTTCTAGCAATGGAGTGTCCAAGTCTTCACCCAAATTTGGTACTACCTTCAGTGGACATTAGGTGTATGGAAGCATGCCTAGCTTCTTGCTTGTTCAATTTCAATCCCCTTCAGCCTTCAAATGACATTCAAGATAAATCCTACAAGAAATGTCAGGCATGGCTTCTCAAATATAGAAGACATGGGGGTCAGTTTTGACATCAGTGGAACACCCCTGACTCTCCTCATCCTCACGAACACTTTCTAAGGGTGAGTCCTAATATCATAGGGGATATGGTGTTCTGATGATGCTATATATAGAATGATGACCAACCCCCCCTGCCCATTTGATGAAAGCCTGGATTGATAATGTTACATATCGCTTGTACACGAGCATATGTCTAGCAGAAAGCAACAAGCCACTACCCACTGTCAAGGCAGCAGGTTCACACACAAGAAGAACAAAACATCTAATGTGCTTATCTCTGTTTTTCATATTCTAGACTTGAAGAAATAGTGTGCTCAGGTCAAAGTAGACATGCTGTATGATGCCATCATACACATTGCTGAGCTCAAGGCCAATGATGATGATAGTAAGCATGCAGCTTTCGCTTCACCTAATGAATGGATGGATAATTGGTTTTTGACCTCATCTGCACCTTCTGACACCTTCTGACATCCTATGATAATCCTTGTACTTTAATCACCCACCTTCTTGTAGCCTTTCTCCTTCCATTTCAAATTGACGGCATATCTTCACTATTATATTGGTACCTTACATGAATTAGCTGTACATTTGGACTTGGTCTATGTTGTTTTTACTACTTCTGTACTACCACTTTTTTTATCTGACAAGTGTGTTTGACATGAAATGATGGCAGCAGAATGCGTGCTCATTCACCTTCCAGTTTGCATAGTTCAACATGTGATATGTGATTGCTCAACCCCCTTATATCACATCCATCGGTCTTGTCGTGTCAATAATGATGTGTTTTGATGCCAGCCAATTATAATAATTGAAAGTTCCCCTTATCACTTTGTTGTCAGCCCATAATACACGTATAAAAATTATATCTCCCTTGTGAACTCATACATTCTGCCATACTTGTGATAATATAATATACTCCTAAAGCTTCCAATATAATGATGTGTTCTGATGCCAGCCAATTATAATCATTGGAAGGTTCTGTTGTCACATTGTTGTGGGCCATGTAACACACATATCAGAATTATATCTCCTTGTAAAATTTAATCTTATGTTGTACAAGCTAACCGCTCGCCTGCAGACAGACATGTCTAGAGCATCAGAAGTTGCATTCTGAATTCTAACAATGCCATGAAGGGTGCACAATGACACCATTATGCTCTCGAGGTTGCAATGACTGAATGAGTGTGAAACAAAGAAGAACAGTCAGAAGAAAGCCAAAAATTTGAGCACAGAAAGGACTCCACGACAGGTGGAGTCACTAATCTATATGTGTCAGAGAAAATTGAAGAACAGAGAGGAGCATAGTGAAACAAATAGAAAGTAGCTAGGTTAGTATAGACTTAGCCTTTTTCCTATGTAGATGTAATTCACAGTTGTTGTCCCTTAGGGAACCGGAAGTGAATAAACCTCCTAGTGTGATGTGCACTGGGGTCCACTAGAAGGTTAAGACCATAAGCTCAACTGAAGGTACCGAGCGGTATGTGTCAGCTAGACAAGCACTGGAGAGAACAAATATCAGTGAGTCCCAAACACAGCAGCTACAGTAAAATATAGGTAGGTTGACTGGCCACTATGTAATTTTAGCATTAGGAACTAACAAGGGACTACGCACCAATGGAGCTAAGGGGCAATGGGTAGGACATGGGGTGGTTCAGCAAGTGTGGTCCAGCAACAGTGAGACCCCACAAAGCAAGATCCATCAGATTAGGCAAGTCTGCCCAGGGATAAGGATAGTAGTTAGATGTTTACCAGTATATGATTCTACAAGCCCAGAGCTGGCTTGATCATTACAATGGGTGGAGCAGGAAGAGGGGCTCAGGTGGAGTGTGCATGTGGTGACGACATGAATTGGTTCTGTGGGATCAAATGTCCCATCCTTACAATATGTAGATATGTCTCATCATATGTGTGAGAAAGATATATAAATCTAAAATTAGGTGCATAATAATGTTTTTTACCTGTCACATGCATCTGGTCATAACAAGTTCGGGTCAATTCCCTGATGCAGCCCCAGCCTCGGATTCCGACTCAAATTCGCCATATCAAAAAATACAGTGTATGTACAAGTACCAAGAATCAAGGTGCCGCAAAGGAGCGCAAAGCGCTGTGGAATAGTCAAAATATAGTAGCCAGCGCTCCACCGTCGTCCTGACTCGAATCCAATGAACCAAACAGCTTTCCTCCTGGTCCATTTTTGCCGAAGGTGAAGCCGACCCAGACACCTCGGGCTTCTGGCTCTTCTTTTTCCTTCACCTTCTCTACGTTTCGCTGCTTGTCTTTCACCTCAGCGTACTTCGCCATGTCTTCCGCAGAAGTGAAATCATCATAGTACCCAGTGTCAATCTCAGAGTCAAGGGCAGGCACAAATGGTGCGCGTGTTGAGCGGAGGTCATCCCACTGCATCCCGTCAAAGAACGGGTGGCTTGTGACCTGTGTAAGAGTGGCGTATCGAACGCTCGAGTGGGAGATAAGCCTGAATAAGAAACAAAAGGCATTCAGCATCGTCAGACAGCGCGCGGTGGCAAACCCTTTTACCTGGTCACGGCATCCCATGCGATATCCGTCAAGTTGAAGATCAAGTCTTCGGGCTTATCATACTCTGGCCTTCGCAGTACCTTCGTCCAGTTCTTCAAGTTTGTCCAGGTCTCCTCGGGCGTGCCGCCGCTGAACGGCGGAAAACCAGCAAGAAATTCGAAGAATATGCAACCTAGCGACCAATAGTCGACTGAATAAGTGTAGGGTTTGCCTCTAAGGACCTCGGGCGCCATGTAATCGGGTGAGCCAACTATGGAGTCTGCATACCGTGGGTCTTCAGCACGGACGGATTTGTACATGGAGCGGCGTTCTAAGGTGGAGCGGTAGACGACTTGGACGTCTTTCACCTTATCGAGCTGAAAAAGATCAGGGCGCGCAGGATAGAGTTAGGGTCGCGTGTGTACCTTCAATTTCATTGATTCAATGCGCTTGGGATTGAGGGCACCTGTAGCAAGGCCGAAGTCGGTCAGCTTGACGTGTCCGGTGCCATCCACAAGGAAATTCTGAAGGCGCTATCAGTGCTATAAAGCTTGTGCATGCGACGCAATTTCACCTCCGGCTTCAAGTCACGATGGATGTAACCAAGCTTGTGAAGCTCGTTGACAGCGACGAACATTTCTGAAATATAAAACCTTGCATGCTCTTCCTTGAGAACGCCAGAGTTATTGAGAAGAGTACGAAAATCGCCTCCCGGAACATACTCCATCGCTAAATACACGTGTTGTACGTCCTGGAATGCGTAAAGAAGTCTGACTAGCCACGGTGTCTTGGTTGCGGTGAGGATGTCGCGTTCCACTAGGACGTGCCGCACCTTGAAATACATCAGTCTTCACGCAAACCTGCCAGTGAGATAACAAACCTCGTCCATCTTAAACAATATACGTTTCTTCATCTTCTTCAGGGCACATATCTCTCCTGTATCCTGTTTCCGTGCCAAGAACACCTCACCATAACCACCCTGCCCGACTTGTGCGATGATATGAAATTGGTCAACCCTCAGCTTTGCTCTGCGTTTCCTCAAGATCACCCTCTCTCGCCCGCAATAGGACTTGAACTCCTTTGCGAACTCAGCGGCTGTTAGCTGCCTTTTGGTAGTATCTGCGTCAAAGCGTGCCCTCCTTTCCTTCCTGGACGCGATATATCCAAGGTTCATAAAGTAATAGTCGAGAAAAACTGACAGGAACATAGACAATGAGATCGCGGAAGGTCTCAAAGTGAGATGCTTACATAGTTGAGCAACGGTGGCCTTGCGCTTGACTTCAGCGCTCTGGAGCAACTCCCTCTCCCAAAGCTGAAATCCACCTGCTTTCACGGTTGTTGCGTTTCGCGCAGTATCCATTGAGATGTCGTCAGACCATGCACCACCGCCAGGCTTTGCTGTACCCATGTGGATGTCCCGTAGTCCCAATGTAATGCCCTTTGCCGTGTCCATATGTATATCTCGATGTTGAGGTGAATCTGATCTAGATGGAAGGGGAGCCATAGGGCATATCTCAGTTGATATTCTAGAGTTTACTGGTCTATCGATTGTGCTATCGATCTTTGTATGATGAAAGATGAGTCTAAGTGCTGTAGTTTGGTTCGATAATTGATACGGTCACATGACGGACGCGTTCTGAAGGAGGTTCGAAACTTTGTTGACAATATTAATAGCTGATTGACCCAATTGACCATGCCTCAAGTTCGTCCTACTCATATTGATCTTGCTTCAATTCTTGCAGAGCCTACCCCATCTGTTGACCTGCGCCTGCATGCATATGAGGCTTCCACGTCTAATTTTCTCAGAGCGGTCACCAACTATGCAAACCGTGCAGTAGCAGAGATCACTAAACACAGGAATGCTCAGGAGGCGGATAAGAAGCGTTTGGCTGAGAAGACTGTTGCAGTCAAGGCCGAAACTAATCAGTGCAAGGTGAAAGAGATTGAGCTACTGGCTGGTACGTGGTTGTGCGTGTCGTGGTGTAATTATGCAGCAGTAACGTCTCTCAGTGATGGAAAGGGAAAAGGAGGAGGCCCGAGAAGCCGAAATATCAATTACCGCTCTGAAACGCCAGCTCGCGTCTATCCGCGAAACCTGCCAGACCGTGGATGCAGAAATAGAGCAGTATCGTGCTCTGACTGCCAATTTAAAGCGAGGTAGGTACTATCATTGCCATGTCCTTGCTTCCGCTGATCAAGCTACTTTCCGTAGAAAAAGATCGAGAGCGGCAAACATTAGAGGTGCATGCAGCACAAACAGGACCTGAATTAAATGCCTGCGAAACCCGTCTACGCTGTCATATCGAGGGAATAGAGAAGGACCGGCTCCTCATCCGGTTTACGCACATCGACAAAATTGACATCGATCGTGAGTTCAGCTTCGTGCTCGACGTTGCATCCAGATCAAATCAAGGTATGCAAGTCAAGGGCTATCTCGAAAGGTGGTGCTTACAGTCGCCCACCAGTGATAACGACCACACCGCCACTGCCTAATCTTCCCATACTACTCAATGAACTAAACGAAACGAGAAATATTTTCCGTTTTATCAAGTTGATGCGCTCGGCGTTTGCACAGTTAGTAGAGCAACATTAGGAGATCAAATCATGTATTACATATCCAACATAGCGATAATCTCCAAAAAAACTATAAATTTATTTGCACATACCAACTTGCAAGCATTCATGTTAATCGTCATCTCCTTCTCCCCAACCCGTCCGATCTCTATGCCCCCCCGCACTTCCCAGCTTTCCCTTGGTACGGCTCTTGCGGCCACCCAGCTCCTTGTACATTTCTCTCATCTCCATTTTGCCTGGCCGGCTTTGCGTAAGCTCCTCTTGTCGCCATTGCTCCTCTTTAAGTTCTTTTGGCGTTTGATAGCCCGACTGTAACGGAGAATTGCGACCTGAGCCTCTCGAAGGCAACGGTGATGATGGAGGTGAGCGATTCGACACAGATTTAATGTAGGTCATCCGCTAAGAGCATGTCGTTAAGTCATGCAGCCAAACACAGGAAGATAAACTACCTACCCAGTTCTGTTTCGATTCCCTTCTTGTCCACTTTCCAGGAGGGAGACTTTCGTCGTGGAAGTTTTCCTTCCTATAATGCTGAAACCAAACTTGTAACCCAACGCAAACCATCAGCATATAGCGCGCTAAATTCTGTATGTTCGACTTGCTGTAGTTCAATGTCTGGCTCTTATTCCACTTTCTCGATACCCTGGCGCAAGTAGCAAGTTCAGATATCCCAAGCCACCTGAAAATACTTTGCGATACTTGAGTTGGAAATGCCTTTAGGGGGTCACTCGAGAGACCCCTCGGCAGTCCACTCGCCGTGCGAGTAAGACCGCTTCGTGTGGGTGATACAGGGCGCGACGAGGGGCGTGAAGGTCCCCTAGACCTCGCTGGCGTCCCTGGTAGTGAGAACTTGAGAATATGTTGAGTAACTAATACTAGAGCCGACGGTATAGAAAGGCATACCACGCCAACGAGCTCATCATCTGAGTCATTTTCAGGCTGAGATTGCCTGGAAGACAGATATTGCCCATTCAAATCATGAGTTTGTGATTGCGATTTGAGCACGCCTTGTAGCAAACTCATTGTGCGGCAATCGAGGTAAGTGGATTTAGATGAGATGAAGTTCAGATGAACCCCTTCGGAATTAAACCGCAGGCTGACAAAGATGGAAATATGATGTCATCCAGCCACAGCCCATATACTCCGAGTGGACAACAATATTTGAGATATCGATGGACTCCATGGTCAATAAGTTCATTGTCTCAAAAAAGTACCGAGTACCGTAAATTATAATTCAGCCTCACGCAGTGTTCGCAAAGTACTTTTAAACCGACTGGAATAGCTGCCACACGCCCTTTGCATAGCCCACAACTTCGTCCGCACCGAGCTTGCTTTCCCCAAATATCCGATCCACAAAAGTAATCGGCACCTCGCCAACGGTATACCCCAGCGCCCGCGCCCTCACCATCATCTCCATCTGGAACACGTACCCTCTGGACTGTGTCAGTGTGATAATATGCCGAAGAACAGGTAGCCGGTACAGTCTACACCAGCATCAATTCTCAATCCGCTTTTCCGAACTGGTCTACGTACCTGAAACTTCCCGTTAGGTCACTCACGCCGGGGTTCAGCACAGTAGCAGCCAGGAAATTTGCCCCTCGTGAAACTAATTTGCGCTTCAGGTCCCAGCCGTGCACGCCACCGGGTTGAGCTTCAGCGAGGTATGGAGTGGATGTTGAGCGATATCGTGTTCCCGTCACAATGTCGAGGTTGTGTGCTTGTTGTAATCTACACATTGTTAACGAGGGAAACCCAGGAAAAGAAGAACAGACCTGATAAATTGCGGAATGAACTTGGGCTGATGGGATGTGTATTAGAACTTATTTGTCAAAGGATATTGAACCGCATACATGATGCGAAAAGTCGGCATCCATTATAATCACAAAGTCGCCAGTACAGAAGTCGAGCCCATGGATATATGCAGTCCTGCGCACGAATTGAAAACGCATTCGTTTTTCATACTTACTCCCAGTACTTACCCGAGTCCAAGCTTCCCTGCCCGTGGTTTGAGAAGCTTAACCGATAATGAGCCAAACCTTGACGTGGAATCCAATTGCACTTACTATTTTGTCCTCGCCATAAGCCCTCGCCAACTCAATGGCTACTTCTTGTGTCCCATCCGGACTCGCATCGTCTACGATGATGATCTCCCATGAAAGTTGACTAGTGTCCTCAGTCTGGTTTTTGGCATGTTAAGCAGACAGAACGCACTGTTCCTCAAAGACCTTTGCCAACAACCAGATAATAATCGGAAGGTTCTTGCGCTCGTTGTAGGTTGGTAGAATGACAGAATATTTGTGGGTGTTCGGCGTGTTATATTGGCCTTGCATGTTCAGCGACACTGGGCTGGCGAAAGGGTTCATTAACTTGATGACAGTTAGCGTGCGAGTTTACAGCATCGGCTCTTTGCATTTACATCGTTATGGCTTCCTTTGAATCATCCTCGTTACTTTCACCATCGATGTCGCCCTCAAGCACTGACCAAAGCACGTGTCCGTCTATCACAGCGCTTAAATCTCTGCTCACTACAACCCTTCGTATCACGACGACCGATAATCGAGTGTTCATTGGCACGTTCATGGGCACCGACCAGCTTTTGAATATCATCCTCGTCAACACTGAGGAGTACATTCTGGGAAACGAGGCTAGTCGCTTCGTCGGCCAAGTCATGCTCCCTTGGCGTCTTGTCCTTCACGTCGAAGCATTTGACCAACAAAATACTTCAAATGGCAAAGCAAAGGACGACAGGAGCTTGTACATCTAAATCGCAGTTTGAAAATACATGCATTAAATGATTTGTCCGAAATGGTACATCTATTGTTCTATCCACCTCTCCTACATTCATGGGTATATGTGACAGAAATTCATGATCTCTCATTCTTATCGAGCAGCCCTTGTATCCATAGTCTGCTGTGGGGATCCAGTCGACTATGGGCCTATTGCGGGCGTCGCTGATGGTGCGCAGGGCTGCTCTGTTCCGCGGCGCAGGATGCTTCATCCTTGGCTAGCGCGCTAGCCCTTGTATTTGTATTTGTCTTTGTAGATCCACGCCATCCCTACGTCGCTGGCACCTTGTTCGACCTACAGAACCACGTTAACATATATTTTGCAACAATGAGCTGGTTGCACTTACAGCTGAGCGATACCACTTGGCAGCTTCTTTCTTATCCTTCTTACACCCTTTGCCATTGGCTAGGCAGAAGGCGAGATCTTCCTGCGCATCACCATCACCAAGGTTGGCGGCAACTCGATAGTAACTCTAGAAATTGGTTAGCAAAAGTTTAGAGGCAATTATTGGTGACGCACAACTGCCATCTTGTGGTCCTTAGCCACACCCCAGCCATGAAAGAAACACTGCCCAACCTCATAAATCGCTAGCACAAGCTCCGACTGAGGAAGAATTATTAGCACTTCCATATACAATCCCACAGACCGAACTCACTCTAACGGCCTTCACGTCCATGCCTTCTCTCGCCTTGCCTAGATCATCCACTGCGCTTTCCGCGGCCTTTGTCAACCACTTGAAACCACTTTTCTCATTCTTCTCGCATCCCCACCCGTGTCTCAGCGTCAATCCCCACAAGAGCATGCCTATCCCACATCCACCCTGTTCCTTTGCACTTTTCTCGAAGTAAAATGCACTATCTTGCAGTTTGTTGGCCTCGTGGTTTTGTATTCCTAGCTGAAGATACTCCTGTGGGGTCGAGGGCTCGTTGGAAGGCTCAAGGTTGCCCGGCGGGGAAGGTGAATGAGCAGGAAATTTTGAATTGCCAGTTGGAGATGGAGAGCCATCGCTCAGATGATAAAACGAGTATGACGTGGAGTACAAGCTTGCTGGTGAGCTTGGACGTACAGATGGCGGGCAAGAGGGAAGTTGTATATGGGAGGGGGATGAGAGAGTTGGGGCAGAAACAGCATGGTTTGGTTGAAGATATGACCCTGACGAAGATGCATCAGATTGCGGTGTAGGCGACAACAATTGGTTTTCAGGAAAGACGCCCGTCTGGGGCGTGACTGGAGCAAATGAAAGTGGGGTATGAGCGGTCCGTGGAGAACGGGTTCTTTGTGAATTCCGCTCAAGAACCTGGCGTTTCTGCTCTTCAGAAGAGAATATTGGTGGTCTGCCTGGCCTGGAAAAGTTTATGCGGGGAGTAGGGTCAACTATGGGTAACCTTCCGCCAAGTTTTGGTTCATCAATGGCGACCTGCTTGTCGACATCCTGGGGTTTGGAAACCACGACGGTTGGAACGGGAGTGCTTGAGTTGAACAAACGCATATCATGAATTGAGGATTGTGTGTTTAACACATTTGCGGAGCCACTGGCATGTTCTGCGGTGGTAAGCCAAGCACGCCGGTGGCTGTCTGCAGAAGCGCTGGGGGCGTGACTTTGCAGGGAATACATGTTGTTCTCTTCATAATATGACTCAAGCTCGTCATAATATCCGTTTGGTTCGTCCGTCAACGACAGAAACGACTTTCTGGTGAGATAGTCAGCATTGCTAAATGTCGAATTACGGAATTGCGAGTGCAGCAAAGGAGACTCGGGCACTCTCGGACTAGTTGCATGTTGCCTCGGCGGAGAGGTTGCATGCAAATCCTTGACCTGCAACGATGCTGGAAAACCAGTTGACCGGGAGGAAGATGGCACTGGTAAGCAGGAATTAGTGGTAGTAGTCTGCTTCCGTTGAGCCTCATGTTCTTTACGCTGGACAGCCTGTCGTTTGGACGAAGTTCGCCGAACCAAAGCGTCCAGCGGTGATGAGTGGGCCAGGTGCACCTGGTTCTCGTGTGGTGCCATGATACTTGCAGTCGGAAAGCAGGTCAGAATCTTAGGTTACTAGGGGCAACAACATATTGATAGCTCCACCGTCCATTGGTGCATCCGACTCAGTGGATGTGTGGCATTGTGCCTCCTTTCGATGAATCTAAAACATTCCTGTTCTTGTTCTCGATCTCAAAATGTACACACAATAACGATTTATTCAACTCTACAAACATCGCTGTCTTCGAAACGGAACACAAGCAATCGGCGCAGTTATACGGATGGGATCAATCCGTATGTATCCCCTGTCACGACAGCCGGAATGTCATCATGTCAGGCACGATGCTTCTTCCACTCAAAAACTTGTCCGCAAAGACGTTCTCTCTTACTGACGCCATGCATTCCCGCAAGTGTCAATAAATATCTGTTTCATGAGATCGTCAACTTGTGAATCGTGGTAGCTGACTCATGTCGTAGACCACAATGGTATGGGCTTTGCACAAGTTCATTTCTGATCTTCGCAGTGGGTTTGAACTCCCTATCGTGCGAACTGGTGATTGCGCATGAGCTTGCAATGCTTGTCATCTACAGGGTTTTCGCGCGCAATATCCGTGTCAAGGACAGCCCAAACGTGTGTCTGTAATGAAGTACATGAACGCCAAATGTGCAACGTCAAATTAACCCTAGGCAATATTTGGCATTCGTTCTATCTGTGTAGATAGTGAGCTCGGTTGAAAGAACGGTGATGTAGGGCGCACGTACATAGACTTTTTCTTGAAGCTTTGAAAGAAGCGCAGCAGGATATTGTTAGTGGAAATTGAGACCAAGTTCGAGAGCTTTGCGAATATGAATTCATCTCCTTCATCCTTGGACCGACCGCCGTCGCACCAAGCGTCAAGCTGTGAACGAACAACACGACGGGGTGTAAAAATACGTTTCCATCAAGGCTCGGTAGAGCAGCTTGCATCAATACCCAAGTTTCAAGCTTCACCCGACAAAGATTGCTCTTTCGAAAACTTGGGGCAAAATGGGCATGAACAACCTGTGTATGGGGCTGCAGGCTGGAGTGTCATCAATAAGTCGTGACGTGTAACCAAAAATCGCTTTTATACAATATGCTCTCCGACAGTGTGCACCACCCTGGCGCTTTTGATAACAAAAGTAAAAGTAAGCAAGAGCTGCTCCGATCCAATTGTAGGCTAATCTACTCAGCCTTGTAGTCAGGACGCAGCGACCGCACAGTTTTGCCTGCACGCCAAATCTCCTGGTCGTCAATCTCCTTCAACTCTTTGGCCAGATCTTGGCGGTACGTCGAGCGGCCGTTGAATTCGAGAGACTTGCGGGTCTCCGTGCCGTTCCGCACGCTCTCGTACAACTGCTCAAAGATAGGTGTGTTGGTCTTCTCAAAGATGGGTGCCCAGTCAAGCGCACCACGACGAGCGGTCGTAGAGCAGGCGTTGTACATGTAGTCCATGCTACAAACGATGAGAGACAGTAACATGAAAGAAAATATATCCTTACCCTTTTTGTCCAATCAAGGGGTATAGGGATTGAGTGGCCTCCTCGACGGTTTCGTTGAAAGCTTCCGAAGGAGAGTGACCATTGGCACGGAGCACCTTGTACTGAGCGCAGAACAAACCCTCTGATACATCATCAGCCGAGAACGCGTGCATCTTGCGTTAAACTTACGGATGGCGCCCATAAGCACACCACGTTCACCATAGAGATCGGAGTAAACCTCCTTCTCAAAGGTGGTTTCGTACATGTACCCTGAGCCGACAGCGACACCGAGAGCAACAGCCTTTTCCATGGCCTGGCCAGTGACATCCTGGAAGACGGCTACACTAGAGTTGATGCCACGACCCTCCTTGAATAGAGTGCGGACGGTACGGCCAGAACCTTTGGGCGCGACCAAGATAACATCAACGTCCTTGGGAGGTATAACCTTGGTGTCCTCCTTGTATACAACAGAGAAGCCGTGCGAGAAGTAGAGGGTCTTGCCCTTGGTAATTAGAGGTGCAACGGTGGACCACGTTTGTGATTGTGCGGCATCAGAGAGAAGGTTCATAATGATCGTGCCCCGGTTAATGGCATCTTCGATGGGGAAGAGAGTCTCTCCAGGAACCTAACCACATACCAATTTCATTAGATACCTGAAAGCCGAAACAGAGGTCAACATACCCAACCATCCTCCATGGCTTGCCGCCAGCTCTCGCCGTCTTTACGGACACCAACGATGACATTAAGACCATTGTCACGAGCATTCAAACCTTGACCGTGACCTTGAGAACCATAGCCGATGAGAGCAAGGGTATCATTCTTGAAGTAATCCTGGAGCTTCGCGAGCGGCCAGTCACTTCGCTCGTAAACAACTTCCTCTGTGCCAGCAAAGTTGAGGGTCTTTACGCCCCGAGCAGCAGACTATATGCATGTAATCGTCAGCGCTTATCAGTCACGCTAATAGTTTTTTTTTTACCTGGAAGGCAGGTTTGCGAGAGGTGCCTGCCAAAGCCTGACGAGCAAGCAAAGAATAAGACGCGCTCTGTGCAGGCTTAACTGCAATTTTTGCACCGGCACGAGGTGCACGGCGAGAAGCAGCGCGTAAAGCTGAAGCTGAACGGGACGCGATGGAGGCCATGTCAAGTGGAGAAAAAGTTGGATCAAGAACTTTGGTAATTTTTGTTGTGCTTAATACCGAGTCACTCGGCCGGCCTTGTCCGATGCGCCAGCGAAGGTCACGTGCAGCCAATACTCCGCAAGCGCTCCGAGTCAATAGTAGACTCAATACAGACGGTCGACAGAGCGAGATCTCGTGCTTTCCAATCTGACAAACCTTTCCGCTCGACGAGTCATTGTACACGCATGCTTATCATAGAATGCGACAGATGCTACAATATTATTATATATAAAATGACACATACAGCAACTCATGAATGAATACATCTATCATATCCCGACTCGTCTTCTAGGTGTCTGACCAACACGATTGCCTGCAGCGCCAGGATGTCTCGGCGTTCCAGGCACAATAATCTTTGAGCTGCTTCCACTCGAAACCTTGACCGCGAGGGCTTTCTCTGCCTCTTGTCGCGCATGACTGCAACAAGCGTGAATAAGATGGCCGTTTCGTTCAGATCGTGAGTCACATACTCTTCTCTTTGCTTTGCGATTTGCGATTCCAATTCTGCTTTCCTGGAGAATTCTCGATCGGCTTGTCGCCGCATGCCACGATCATCGAAGTCCTTGAATTTGACCGAGTAGAACACCGCGCCGAATTCAGCTACAATCATCATTAATTTCCCTCAAGATATCGTGTAAGTCAAATGATCATACCCAGCCACATAGCATCAATCGCAGTGACCTGAGTCATATACTCCTTAGAAGTCAAGATCAACTCGTGGTAAACAACGTATGTCGGGGTATCTTGTCGCCGTCGTCAGAGAGACTCAAAAACAGAACAATCAATCACATACATCCAAGGCCATAAAGCGCACTTGTAGGATGCAGATGCGTTGGAAGACCAGTGCGAATATTCACATACTCGCCGATACCCTTCACACGCGCACATTGGTGGAAATAACCAGCAGTGATAGCTTTCCTACGAAATGGTCAATGCGACATAATCGATGCATTTAGTTATTGTACAGTACCTGATGACATCAAAGTCTGTGCCAGCAGAAATTATCTCCATCTTCTGGAACTTCATGATGTCCTCCAACTGGGCCCTTACCTCACGAGCTTTGCGGAGCAGTTTCGGATGCAAAAAGTGACGCGTAGCCCATTCATCACGAAATCTACGAATTATAATGAGCACCTTGCAGCAATAATAAGATGAACAAACTGACCCATGGCTCTTCCACTGGTTGAAAACGTTCAACAGCGTCAAATGATCGCTCTCTGGTACATTGAACTTTTCACGTGCGGCATCGGCTTCTTCCATCCTCTCTTTTGGTCTGTAAAAGATGCTTGGTACCGAAAGCATGGACACTATAGTCAACATCTCTGCTGAGCATCTCATCTCCACGGACGCAATAAGCATTTTGGCCATAGAGGGCTCCATGGGAAACTCGGACATTTTCCTACCCACAGGTGTCAAATCGCCAAGATTATCCAGCGCACCTAATACCCAAAGTTGGTACATTGAATTGATGATGTTGGCTTGGGGAGGAGGGTCCATGAAGTCGAATTCAAGAAGGTTCTTTACGCCAAGAGACTTCAGGAGTAGAACAGTGTTGGCGAGATTAGTGCGCTGAATTTCTGGGATGGTATTCGGGAACATCTCATTGCGAAACGCCATCTCTGTGTACAGGCGATAACAGAACCTGCACAAGATTGAGGGAACTAATGCCTGGCAGCTAACATGAATACTTACCCGCTGCCTGTACGGCCGGCACGCCCAGTCCGCTGGTTGGCATTGGCTTGGCTGACTGGCGTGATCTGCAGGGCATCCATTCCGACCTTTGGATTATAGACCTTAAGCTTTGAGTAGCCCGCATCGACCACATAGATAATTCCATCGACCGTCAAGGAAGTCTCGGCAATGTTTGTAGCAACGATGACCTTCCGTCGCCCGTCAGGAGTGGCTTCGAAAATCTTGGCCTGCAAATCGGCAGGCATCTGTGAATAGATTGGGAGCACTGCCAGAGGGGCGGGCTGATCAAGCTGTGCCAGTCGCTCTATACAAAGACTCAGAATGTGGCACCGACCATTAGGTACTTTGCATACCGTTAACAACCTGACATGTAATTTCAATGTCTTCTTGTCCAGTCATGAATACGAGGATATCACCGGGAGGGAGCGAAAGATGGATTTGGAGAACCTGCTTCACAGCACTGTCTACGTAGTCTTCGCAAGGTGACTTCGAATGAAACATCTCCACCGGAAATGTACGACCAGGAATGGTATAACAGGGGGCATTACCATAGAACGCGGAAAACTGAGATAACGTCAGTCTTTCATTTCCGGAACAGTTATGGTGGATACTTGCCTTGTCAGCATTCATGGTTGCCGATGTGACGATGAGTCTTAAATCTCTTCTCCGAGACAGAACTGAAACAATTGGTAAGCCCAAGGTTGTCTAGCCGAGTAACAGCAAGGCGTACTCTTACGAAGCAAACCCATGAGAACATCAGTGCTCAGTGAACGTTCATGTGCCTCATCCAGGATGATTACACTGTAACGGTCCAAATCACCTTCATTCAAAGACTCTCGCTGGAGAACACCATCCGTCATATCTGGAAAACAAGATAAGTCAGGCTAGAGATGAGAGAGATGACACTGTACATTTGATCTTGGTTTCTGCCGACGTACAATCCTCAAACCGGATCGCATAGCCAACGGTGGAACCAAGCTTGCACTGGCAAAGGGGTCAGCACAATACTCAAGCAGATCAATTTGACACTTGCCTCCATCTCCTCAGCGACACGCTTTGCCACAGACATAGCAGCCACACGACGCGGTTGAGTACAACCAATGAGACCGTATGCGCAGTACCCATCCTCATAAAGGAACTGCGCCAGCTGAGTAGTTTTCCCAGAACCAGTCTCTCCGACGACGATAACAACTGTCGAACACAAATGTTAGAAATGTAGACACGGTTATATGGCATAAATCTAACCCTGGTTTTCTCGGATGACCTTGAGAAGCTCGTCTCGACACGCAAATGCAGGCAAATACTCTCTCTGCTCCTTCAGTGTCCTGTTTTTCGCAAATGAACTGACCCCAGTGGAAGCCTTCAAGTGGCTAGCGAACTTGGAATCTCCCTTATAATCCTCTTTCTCACCAGACTTTGCCTTGACTTCTGCCAGAGCTGTATGAAACATTCCAAATGGACTACGTGAATGTCCAACTCGAGCTGCGCCACAAGGGCAGAGAATAGCCACGCACCTTCAGCTTCAGCCTCTTCGTCCTTCACGCCCATGATGTTACCGAGTTGTGTACCACCGAGAGATGCAAGCTTGGCAGCTGCCTTTGCCCTCTCCGCCTGTTCTCGTTTCTCTTTCACGAGAGCGCTCCCCTTCTTTGAAAAAATTGCCATGTCGCTCGTAGGGTCGCGGATTGGATTGATGGGCTCGAGTTGCTTCGTGAAAATTGTCTTGCCATCCAAGAAAGGTGGCTTTATATCATGCACCATGACATGCACCGTGGACTCGGATTCGTCTTCGAAGTCAAGATCGACTTCTTTACGGGTCGCAACACCAGAGGTAAGCATGCGATTAGCTTCCCAGAGGTCGTTGTCTGCATTCTACAGGAAAGTTATTAAGTAAAAGAGATGGAATATATATTAAGTCTCACATATTGCGCTTGCCTGGCCGATATTCTCCTCTGCAAGAAACTTCAGCGACACTAGGCTACGTGCAGATGCAAAGCACATACCACTTGTTTTTTCGAAATTTCTGCGTCCTTCAGTGCGGCAAGATCCTCATACTGCGCCAAAGGATTGTGTTCTTCGTCTCCAGCGACACCACCTTCTTCCGCTCCAGTATACCAATCACGGTCCAGCCTCAGCTGCTCCTCCTCCCATTCCCTCACATCAACACCAAGGAGCCCATCATCCTCTGGGCTACCGCCTCTCGGAACGCGTGGAGTCGGCGCATCCCAAGCACGATTCTTTGCCCCTCCCCAGCCGGATCCTTCGCCCTCTTGTCGTCTCGGCGTTGAATCCCACCCGACATTGGGCACACGGACACTCGGCGCATCGCGGTTGCTACCACCACGCTCTGAGCGGGGTGTAGAATCCCAACCACGTCCATTTTGCCGATCCCTGTCGTGATCTCGCCGAACCCATCCCCTATCGTTGTCCCGATTTGATCGTCGTTGAAAATCTCCGAGTCCTTGAGAAGTGTGAGACCGTTGCTCCTGCACGGCAGTGATTCCTTCTGAAAGGTTACCCCGTGGTCAGAAAAGACATGCCACAACGGAATATCAAAATCGTACCTTTCTGCTTCTCGCGGTTTCGACGGTATTCCTCCAAGCGGGCTCGTGCAGGATCCGACAGACCGCCCGGATGAGACGGTGTTTCTTCTCCTCGTTGTCTTAAACTATTTCCTCGTCCGACTGGCAAACTGGGGACTAGATAAAATGTAAGGAGTGATTACGAAAGCTGCAACCTTGTCGCACCTTTAAAAAAGGTGTCATCGCTCAGCCTAGACTTTTTTCGGGGGCCGTTTTCAGATAGAGCCTGTTCTCTCTTTTCTTTCGCTAGTCGGTCGAGGCCAAGCAAAGATCCTCGAGGAGTTGGCGGTTCAATTGGCTTCGCAGGCTGACGGAAAGTGTGTCTCTGTAGACTATGAGCAATTGTATAAAGTGCTGAGTGCTGATAAACGCACGGTATCGTTCCTCACAAGGCCACCTTGCCGGATTGGATCAGGCTCGAGCACCTCGCTGTCATGGACTGTTATACCCTCGACAGGACGAGGAGCAAGCCCAGAAGCCTCCTGCTTGACATGTGACAAGATTTCGTCATGCAGTTCGGTCAAAAAGGAATCTTGAAACTTGCCAAACGCCCGAGCAGCTGCAACAATGTGTTAGCGAACTTGGATTCTGGTGCAGCAAAACCCACCTTTGGCGAAACCTTCAGCGGAGTTGGTTTTGGCTATGTCAATGACACGCTCTGCGAGCAAGTCGTTTGGGTTTACGAGGTTCAATGCTCGTGAAAGTTGGATGGCAACCTGGTGCTTGAACCCATCGTCTGCAGTTGGAGACATGATCCGCCTAATTCAGTCCAAGTTGCCTAGTCGTCGAATTGTGTAAGGTCTCAGGCTTTAGCAGTTAAAGCTTGAATACTCAAGCGGCAGACTCAAGCCTAATTAACTTGTTGGGGTTGAGTTGGGGAGACCAGCCGTGGTATTACGTCAGCGGCTCTTCAAGCTCAGGTTGGCATATGCCATTTGCTCCACAGACTTGAATCGTGACCTAGGGAAGGACAGTCGTTCCTTCCAATCAAGACAATTGAGCAAACGACGGACTACCTTATTTCTACGACGGTTTCGTTTTGAAAGTGTATGCACTCTTGAGACATCATGCGAGTCTCTCATTATTCAAGACTTCGGTCCCGGAAGCCAGATCATGGCACTCAGCAACTGCGAACATTCGTCCCAGCTTTTTACAGTTATCGACATCCCATCCTATACGTATCTATACGTATGCAACCGCAGTCTTTTCGCCACACCATTAATGAAGTTTGTGATAGATCCGCGCGGTCCTAGGTTCTTCTTGTGTCTTGAACTCAGCCGGGTCCAGATCGGAGGTGTACATGCATTTGAATGTTATCGGAATGGCACATGCATCGTCAAGAGTTTTCAGTTAGGGTCCCACCAACCAATAATCGCTGTGGTGCGTTTTATTTTTGAATCTCTGTGCGGCTGCCTGCTGCTCTAGAATGTAAATAGTGTCACGAGTTGATTGCACAATTTTAACTCAGTTCTCCACGGCATTTACGACTAAAGCAGTCGCTCAAATTTCCATTTCACAGAAACCGCCATCGAATACCTTGCATCCATATGACTAGTCATGCAGGTGACCGATATGGAGCTCACAATAGGTACTGCCTTCCAAGACAGTAACTTTGACTGGCCTGCGGTCGAACGTTGCGCTTTTTTTGTTCATAGCTTTCTCGTGAGATGGGCTGTCTCTTTTCCGAGTGCGCCACTTTGTGTCTGGATGTTTCTCCGTCACCAGCACACGCTTCCTTGTCATGGGTCAACGGGGCTCATGCTGGCACCTGTGTCAATCCAGTAGGTTGAATATTTTTCCCGAAAGGTCGACTCTCAACCCGGGGGCGCCATGTCCCCCCCGCCGCTGTCCCGCATGATATACTTCACATGGATTCATCACGAGCTCAGAATTATCTCGCCACTCGTCAGGAGTCATGGATAGGTTTAAATACAGAGACCTGGCAGCATACTCTCGCCCTCCCTGGACATTTGTCGTCAGTCTGACAGACTATTTTTCACCATGAAGCTCAACATTATTGGTGTCAGTTTGGCTTTTACTTCCCTTGCTGGAACAGCTTTGGCAGGTGCAGTCTATACTCTCAACGATAACATCGTTGGCGAAGGCTTCTATAGCTCTTTCAATTTCGAGGCTATCCCCGACCCAACTAACGGGCGTGTGTACGTCTACCCCGCACGCAATTTGTTCTGTTTCTTAGTGAATGACAGGACATATGTGGACCAACCAACGGCGCAGATGCTTAATTTAACTTATGCCACGGGCAACACCTTCATCATGCGCGCAGATGACACTACAGTCTTGACCCCCAGCGGGCCGGGCCGAAATTCGGTCAGGATCCGGTCCAACCGCCAGTACACGCAGCACGTTGTGGTGTAGGTGATCCCTCACGAATATCTCACTGATTGATGAATTTCATTCACAGGTTTGACATGCAGCACATGCCCGAAGGATGCGGGTGAGCTTCTTTTTTTCATCCGAGGAGTTCTGTTGCGCACTTACCTTAATACAGAACATGGCCTGTAAGTAGTAGGCACCAACGGAGTAAGCTTATAATAACGGATCATAGGCTGTTTGGGAAACCAACGAATCCAATTGGCCTGCCGGTGTTTGTATTCTCCCTGCGTATAATGGTTCTATCCCTGATGTAGATCCCTTTGCTAGGGTGAAGTCGATATCGTCGAAGGCGTGAACAATGTGGAGCCTAACCAGTCGACACTCCACACTAGCCCCAGTTTGTTCAGTATAATTTTATAGATGTGCTATTTTCAACTTCTGTTATCGCGCAGACTGCTCCATGCCAGCCTCCACTGCACAGTCAGGGTATGTTTCGGAGCGGCATTGCACAAAACTATTCGACTGAGGTTCTGATTTTTAGCACCACGGCTACAACCAACTGTGACACTTCAGGTGTGCCACCATCGATCATTTTGATCTTTAACTAAAATGCAACAGTCAATGGAAATTCGGGTTGTGGTGTACGGCTCACGGAAGACTACAATAGTTTTGGTCCAGGTTTCAACAGCGTAAATGGAGGATGGTGCGTAACTGCAAATCACAATTAATAATTTTGCGCCTTACAGCTTCTTTTGTAGGTATGCTATGGAGCGCACAACTAGCTCTATCAAGGTTTGGTTCTGGGAGAGAGATGACCGGTCTGCTCCTTTCGATGCTACCAGCGGTGCATGGACCATCGACACCAACTTATGGGTATTGGTTCTTCCATCTGTTAAACCAAATGCTTACATGCGATCTGACTGCCAGGGAACTCCTGCCGCTGATTTCCCTAACACCTACTGTGACCTTGCGTCTCACTTTGACGCCAACAACATTATCATCAACTTGACGTTTTGCGAGTCTTGCCTTGTTTGTGGTGTTGTGCCAGGCTAATGCAGCGTACAGGCGGCGACTGGGCGGGCAACGCAGCCGTCTATGCTGCTTCTGGATGCCCATCCGACTGCGTGAGTTACGTCGACAGTAAGTGCTCACCCATCACCGTCTAGTACGACTGCAAATCGGTTATTCCCATCCACAGACAACCCTACCGCATTCACAAACGCCTACTTCCAATTTTCGTCCATCAATGTCTACACATAGATCATCGCAGGAATGGCTATAAAATAGTTTTCACACACGAATTCATCTTGTTGTATTTGTAACGAAATGTGGTACATAACTTTAAGCCACATGCACCGAGCTTGAGGTTTCTCGTGTAGTAAGCAATGACATCTTATTAGGCAAGTGTTCATAGCGCTGTTACCCAGACTTGAAATTCTACAAGGGATGTCGTTAATTAACTGGCGCTCATCTTAATTGTCAACATTTTGTCAATATGCGTTATCTAGCTAGACTGATCGTGTGTAAGTAATGCCTGAACACATGATGCTGATGAATCGGTCTCTGTATAAAACAGATATGAATTCATCGCGTGGGAGGAATGGACGGGGATCACTTGGTTATGAAGTATTGCTTCCCTGGTAATCACCGAAAGACACCCTGTCCAATGTTTACACATACCGCTTCTTCCCCCTAAAATCCCCATATCGGTCTGCTCTGGGCATCCTCCCGAACTTCGGCTCCGCAGTTTCTGGAACGACGTGAGCTCAAACCGTGAAGGAAAATTTGTGAAACTCACTGAGTATGTCCTTGTAAACCGCGGGAACGCCTTCACTCCAAACCTCTCGCCACATATGGGCACCTCCACCACCATTCCTATCTAGGCCATGCTGCTCCATAAACGCTCTTACGTCAAAGCCTGCACGCTTGTCCTTCGCGACCATATGAATAGATAGACGGGAGTGTTGGGGGAGGAGTAGAATGGTATAGCGGTGATATGCAGTCCCACGTTGCGGGTGAGGAGGTATATAGGCAGTGTGGGTGTTCAAATTTGGCATTGGGGAAGGAGAAACGCTCGAAAGAGGGATATTCGGTCTGAATAGAGGTCAGTCAACAAATTAAAGGGAGAGTCTATTGCTCACTGAAGCCAATGCAGATACGTCTGGAATGTTTGATTAGTCTCATCAGGAAAATCTATTGCTGGTGTCAGTGTTGATTACTTGTAGTTTGATACAGACTGACCCGGATCGATCATCAAAAGAGTATATAGTCGCTCTTCTGGATGAAAGACGGTTGTATATATCTTAGGAGGCTCTACAGTCTGAGATATCATCAGCAAAATGAATGCGCGAATGACCTACACTACATACCTGCTCTGGAAGAAGAAATGCTCCCGGTTCAACGTGCTCGTACACGGCTTTTGAAACAGTAGCTTGAGGCCCTGTTGTTGACTTTACTCTTGGGAAGTTGACCCGGAGGTCTAACGAGGGATGAATATCAGGCAAAACGTCTGGCACAACGTTCATCTGGTGGATACGTTCCATCTACAAAATAAAAGATTAAGAAACATTACTGAGCAGCTCAATACGTACTTACCAACAAGTCTAATGCACCCTCTTTCCTCCACCGCTGTTCCAAGAGATGTCTGTCGACGGCTTTCGACATATCCGCTGAAGGACTGTGAACATGACGCGACATCCTGTGATGGACTCACTTACCCATTCCATTGGCACATTTCCACCTCACTTGAGGAAAATTTACCTCGCTCTGCACTTCTAGAATTCTCAGCTTGTCCTCCAACACACGCAGCGCGTGCTGGTCAGGCTGAGGTGCCTCCTTTTCACGCGCAATGGCTCCCTCCAATGCCTTTACTTCATCCTTGAGCGCCATTGAATCCTCTTTGATGACTTTCAGTGCTTCATCGAATGCGGGAAGAACACCGAATGCAAGAGGCCTATTCCATTCACGCGGATGTTGCAGCGAAATTCTAGGCCGACGCGTTCTGATTGCCCGAGACTGCTTCTTTTGCAGTGTCACGGGTTCTCCGGATGACTGACTGTCAGCGTCTGCAGCTGTCGACGCGAGAGCTACTTGTTTTGTTGCATTTCGTCGCACAAAACCAAGAGCTCGGGGTTTGGCATGGCGTAGGCTTAGCATCGCGACGGGATTAGACAGCCTACTCCTTCAAAGAAAGGGTAGCGAGAACGAAGGCTTGATTTCAAATTAGTGAACGAAATTTCTCTTCAAGGTTGATTCCAGAAAAGGAAATTTCTGAAAGCTTTGCTTAGATCGGACTTAATGATCAGGCCAGGGGCATACTTGGTATGATAAATCGAATGAGTAGCAAGAGCGTATACAACTCTTATATATAGTATATCAATCAAGCAATGGTATCGTAGATGCACTGAGATATAGAAGCGCTATGAGAAATACTGCAAGGACAACAAGTAAATTAGCATGGAGAAACGCCGTGCTCCATGGACCATAAGATTATGTATAAACAAGAGTCAAGAGTAGGAAACAATTATGCACGATGAAAGAATACAACAGCTCACGGAATATATACACCGATAACAGCAACACAGGCAACCTAGAAAGTGGAGAAACATAAAGCAGTGCGGGAAAGACTAGCCACAACCCGGTCCTGCCGGAATCTATATTGAAATTCTGCGGTTCGACTTAGTATAGAGTGGCACAGATAACAGAGTGGCACAAACCTCCATCTCGTACAACAGGATTCTGACAGCGACGGCGCTCTTCTTGTTCTTCTTGTTCCATTTCAATTTCGTATGGCGCTTTGTATCCAGGTATCCGGACGCCGATCTTCGGAGGTGAATGTTTGGGTTCCCAGCGACCACCACCTGTTGCCTTACAAATGATACTGGACCTCCGTAGTGGATAGGCGTCTAGTTCACCATATGATGGTTGGGGAACATCGAATTCGGTAGGAGATAAGATAGAGGTGGGTAATGGAAGATGACCGGTGCTGAAATGAGATGAGCTCCGGGCAACGCGTATGGGTCGAGAAGGGGGCGCTGGGCTGTCCACAGGAGAAGCACAAACAGACGAATTAGGAGAAGGAGCTCTAGAATCTACTGGAGACTTGACAAGCAAAGGAGTGGAAGGTCTGCCGTCTGGTGTGCGAGGCGAATTACAACCATAGATTTGGTCCCAACAGTCGTCGCAGACCTTCTTTACGAGAACTGGTGACGTTGGACTATCGTAATTTGAGATAGGCACGTTCCGCGGAGGATGAAGGAAATCGAGATTGGAAACGTCAAGCAAATGGGTTGAACGGGTGGTGCACTGATGGCAAAAAACGCCACCGCACTTTCTGCAATGCTGTTATGTACAATTAACGTTCTGGACTAACCAAGATGTAAAATTCAAGCTCACATGACGCCGTTCAAGGACCGAGAACTTGATGTGGCAATAAAAATTATCACATGAAGTAGCGAGAGAATCAGGCTGGGTGTGGTAAGGTCAGTATACTGGACAACGGAGTGTGTCAACATTGGACTGTACCTTCCAGAGGTTCCTGGGCAATAGGACTGCCAGGTGTTCGTTGACGCGTGGTGGTAAGGAGAGATAGAGGCGGGAGTCAGATGTTGGGGAAGAGCCTTTAGAAAATCTGTCAGAAAAAAAAACCAGCATGTTTCTGCTGACAGCAATACCTTCCGCTAGAGAGGATGCGTCAGAGGAGCATTCTGACTCATGAGAGGATGATGAGCCAGCGTAGGCCATCGTGGAGTGTGCCTTGGCAGCAAGGTTGGCGAGTACAGCAGCGACTTGAAGAACAGACATGGCGGAAGAAACAGTACTAGTGGTGAAGAATTAAATGTGCCGCAACACCGAGGCTGATCTATTCCGTTGCGACAAGTTATATCGAATCCCCATCATTGTCGTGGGAAACTCTGGGAAACCGTTACTACCAACTACCCCGGCGCTAGTTTGAACCTTGAAAAATGGGACTTTTCTAATTACCCGAGGCAGGCCGACCCTTGCAACAACCTTGGCTGAAGCCGCTCGAGGCCGCTCAACGGGCTTCTTGCCATTGGAGGATTCTGTGGAAACGAACAAAAGCCAAATCGATTTTATAACGTATGTCGATGCCGCGGAGTTTCATAGTTGAAATGATAATTTGGGGCAAATCCCTGGGAACCAAACCTTGGATCATGCTGCATGTTTTTTGTCGCTCTTCCCAGCGCAATCACTTGTGACAAGGTGTGTAATAATACACAGGCTACTGAGCAGCGCCGGGGCCGAACATTGCATTTTCAGATTTCAACGTTCACCTCGAGGGCCTCAACATCGTTAGCAATGACAATCGTTCATACATAAAGTAATGTATGTGTCCAATAAACACGTTGGTCGTGACAAAGTAGGGTAAAACTCAAAAGCAGCTAAAGTTAAAAGCAGTATATACGATCTCACGAAAGCACAAGCGAATGATTAACCACGACGTCCTCTCGCGCTGTCAAAATGTTCGTCCAGAAATCGTCCGCTGCCTGGCCCACGTCGCGAATTCTTCGCAGCAAGTGGAGATTCTGCGAGACGCCCGACAGGGGCGAAATTACGACCGATTGGTGTGATATCAGGGCCAGAGGAGAGGTGGGTAATTGGAAGTTGCGAATCATCTTCTGCACCTCCCGACGGATGGTGTCCGAAACGACGGTTTGACATGCCCTCGCTAAGTCTAGTGGGTGTATGGAACAACTCGGGACCACGCCCCTGCCAGAAAATGTTCTTTGGTGTTGCAAAGGGAGCCCCAAACTTGATGCCGCGTGACGGTGTTGATGTTGGATCAAATGGAGATTCGTCAGCCATAAATGGCTCAGCGCAACCGGGCATCGTTGTGTGTACACGAACACTTTGAGAGGAGTGTTGCGGTGTCTGTGGACCAGGCTGGGAAGATGTTTCATCCCAGGAAGAACCGGAGGAAAAATAAGGGCCCGCCCTTCGGCCAGGTGGAGTCACGGGTGGGCATGGGGAGTTGCCCCAGGGGACTGCTGGCGATGGGTTGAAGCCCGCGTTAAAGAAGGGTGGGTCGTAGCTCTTGTCATGCCTCAGCTTCTCTTCAGTTGGCACAAATGTCGGCTCGAATGACGGGAGGATATCTGGAGGGGGTGTTTTGGCACAACTGCCGCAAAACCAGGGATCTTCCTCCCGGCCCAATTCTGCGATACTTCGGATGCCAATGCATTGTAGGTGGTACCAAGTATAACATCCGTCACATTGAACCAACTCTCGGCCATCATCATTGCCTCGACAAATACAAACAACTTCATCATCAATGTCATCGTCGGTGGATTGGCGCTGCGCTCGTCGAAACGAGAACTGTCTAATTGATCGCTTCGATAGCAATGCAGTTCTGGCATCAGCTGGATCGCTCGGAACAACGGAAACCGTGGTAGGGCCACGATCACAATTCTGTGAACGAGCGAGAAGAGGGTACGTTTTGCCTCTGCCGCTGCCGAACCCGGAAAGCACTGATTGATTCTGAAACAAGTTCTCCTCGTCGTCTTCATCATCCGAATCCCGGCTAAGGAAATTTTCAATGTACCGCAAGCGTTGTGCCTCCTTCATTTTAGAATAATCGTCGCATTGCTCCGAACGCAAGCGCCACGGAAATTGGGTGTCCGGCCAGTTTGGAACATCAACAACATTTGCTTCCGACTGCAAAGGGAAGGTACTCTGGACGTTTGATTCGTCCATGGAAGGTGTCTTCTTCTTTTTCCGGTATCGCTTCTTCTTCGATGGGCTTAGTTTATTTGGACTGGGCGGATCAGAGGGCCCAATGTCCATCAAGACTCTCCCATATCCTTCCACTTCAACTGGAGCTAGCTGTGACCGAGAGGAAACTTGGGAGGAACTCCGGAATGCAGACAATCTGTTCTGTTGGCGAAGCTCCTGCTCGCTGACCAAAGGAAGTGCTTCATGCTCTGCAGAAGGATCCGGGTCACCAAGATCCGCAGGTCGCTGCAAATCCGTGCGCTGGATGGCGAGGTAGTGAGAGTGTCAGCATATCCGTCGAGGCCAGCTGGAACAGGTACATACATAGATGTCGTACCCTCCTGCCATCAAACTTTCTTCAAAGCTTTCGTCAGAAGTTTGCTGAAATAACATCAACCGCCGGCCTTTCATGGGACTCTCCGTTACTCCGATCGTTGCGGGGGCCCGCTGTCCTCCTATGCCGTCTATGTCAAGAGGGGGAGGCGACTCGATGCGCTTTGCACGCTTGAGGTAATCAGGCCTCCGTGCCTCCGCTTCTCGTGTGAGGCTAATCTGATTCTCTAACAACTGCGCACGGATCCGAGCCATCTCCCCTCCGACCTCTTCGGTGAGTTCCTGTGATGCGGGAGGCGGTGAAAAGATGCTGTTGGATGGAGGTAGGAAGTCGGTAGATGAAGAATGAGATGCTGGACGCTTTCTATTTGGGGTATTTTTGACCTCTACTGGTTGATGCGTAGTCACACTGAATGTGTTATCTTGTGCTACAGAGATGTGAGGACGGGGAGAATGTTCTACTGTGCCCCCGAAGGGTCCATTTGTGGAACTGTGAAGGTGCTTAGTGTTGCAACTTAGTCGGTATTTGTGAATAAATCAACCTTGTGGGCGACGTTCTTCTTGTAATACGAGGAGGCGAGTGACTAATGGGATTCAGCAACATTCAGGAAAGTATGCCTTTAAGGATATGTACCTTCTCTTATCATTCTTTCCGTGAGGTCCGTTTACACGAGAACGAACAAGTGGGCTAAAACTAAACACAATGACTCTACACATAAGAGCGAATCAAGACGTACCTGGAATCTGGTGTGATCATGTTATGGGGCCTAAATGTTGGAGAAGAAGAAGAAGCAGGATACCTACATCGTATATCTAGTATACTTGAATTAAGCCAGTGAGTCGCACTCACGAGAGAGATCTAAAATCTGTTGGCAGGACGTCCTCCATCAAGCTATACGAGATGATTATTCCTACTTTGTTTCCTTGAATAAGTCAAATGACATACTCACATTTGACCTTTGGGAGCAATGTTGCGTGAACTTGACTGTCCATATGCACCAAGATTACTAGGGCTGTAAGAAGAGTAAAGTTAGCGTATGTACATAAGAAAGCGTTTCAAGTTTCCTTGGAATAAGTGAAAATTAAAGATTTGCAAGCGCCTCTTGCGACGGTGAACCAATAGGGCAAATATAAAAGCGGAGATGCTCACCTTAGCGGCGTAGGAAGATGTACATGTTGACTTGAAAAGGGAGGTAGCAAGCCATTTACGGGTCTTGTTGGACTATCAGGTGTATCAAATCACGTATCCGTACTCGCATATGTCATTTACTCACCTAGCATCACCCGATGATGCAAGCCCCCTCTCCGTGTGCTCGTGCGTCGAACCAGGGGTTTGGTGGTATGTGGGGTGCGAGAGCCACATTGTATCTGTCATATCTGGTGTCCTCAGCACGCTACGTTGCGGCATACTACTTCCTGTCACAGGAGATGCGACCTCCTTGCTTGATTTTGCGGATTTGTCAGAAACGGCCATGGGACTCTAGCCGTCGCCTCAGATGTAGGCCAAGGATCAGAAACAGGAACAAGGGCTTTGAAAGATCGATCGAACTATCAAGGTCCGGGAGGCTCCTTTTTGTCTTTACCAACCCTTGAATCACAAACTGGATTGGAGAGAGATTAAGGGTGAACACAAATGAGTCTATCTTCTAATTAGTTTACAACCTTGACGATTACATAACCACAGGTTGATCCGAAAATGATGTACAAGGTTCAAACTAGTACTAACTTGACACACTGCTTACCATGCCCGTGCGCGCCATTGAATTCTATAGTGGCATAGGTGCTTCATGGATATCAATGCGAGCGAGCTTTTCTTAAAGTCACTTGTTAGGCGGCCTGCATCTTGCACTTCGCCAAAGTCGTGTGGCGTGTTCACCTGTAAAAGCGTTCGACTGGGATCAAACTGCGTGCCAGGTATATGCAGCTAACTATGGCGCCGAAATAATAAACAGGGTAGGTTAACTTTCGATGCATTGATTCTCTAGCATTGACCTGCGTGGGGTCGTGTTCCTTTCATAGACAGACATATCAACCCTTTCTGCGGTAGATCTTTTACATCTGCATGCTGACGTTTGGCTTCTATCCCCGTCATGCCAACCTTATACTATTTTGAACCCCGCTGCTAGAGGAGAGGCAGACCCTAGAGCGAAGTCGTTTCTTCATCTGATCGATCATATCTTGCCGGACCTCGCTGCCCAGAATTCCCAGCCTCGCTACATGCTCATCGAGAATGTAGCGGGCTTCCAGGTCAGTCGACTTCATCCCATGGCGCAAATCTTCCAATCTTGACGTATCATGGGCAAGGACTCGATGACAAGGAGACGTTTAGTTGATACCCTCCAACGACTCGGATACGTTGTTGCTGAATTTCTTCTAACTCCTGTACAGTTTGGCATCCCCAATTCGCGACTGAGATACTACCTTCTTGCAAAGTTATCTCCCCTCCATTTTTCTGGCGTTCATGAATCTCACTTCGATCGAGTTCACGAGACGATACCAGGAACTGCATTAGACATTCCTGTACATTCGCTACATGAGTATTTGGACCCTGCACATGAAGATGGAAATTCTCTGCGTCACAACATCCCCGATCGAGTACTTTCAAAGTGGGGTCGTTTGTTCGACATCGTGTTGCCATCGGGTCAGCGGACCTGTTGTTTCACGAGGGGTTTGTTCACTCTAGCACTGACTGTTTCATTGACCAATCTTACCCTAGGATACACACGACTTGTTGAGCGCGCAGGTTCCATACTTCAGTTGAATGAGGACCTAGATGTAAGTTTACAAGCGCAAAATGAGGGCTTGACTTTGAGACTGATGTAGGGCAGACCACTGAGGTCTTTGACAGGTTTCTTGAAGCTCGATCTCGGGGAGATGATGACGCCGTTCGCATCCTAGATCAGCTGCACCTTCGGTATTTTACTCCTACACTGGGGAAAAATCGAGATCACACGAAATGAGGATGTGGCGAGAACCTCAAGATTCGAACCAGATATTGGCCACATTCTGAGGGGATTACGAAGAAATGAAAATGCAAATAGAATGATCACATTATCGTCATGTTCTCATCATATTATGGTCGTATTCTGGAGGACATTCTCACTCGTTGTAATTTTAAAGGCTTTAGGTACTAGACGCGCGCGCACCCTGATATGCGCATATATATGCTTGGGATCCGCATATCACAACTTGTTGCATAGCGAAGAGAATACCATATGCATTGCATGTCTATGTACATATAAACAGAGCTCGAGCGTGCTGCAGAACGACCAATAAGCCCACTCCTCGATGAATGCTTCCTCCACTGCAGCAGCTAATCCAGCTGATATACCACTGCCCAGAAATCAACC